>JADBJO010004907.1:62500-67500 GCA_016801955.1 Conus betulinus
CTGTACTGCAGTGTTGCAGAGTGTCTGTGCGGTATGGTGTCAAGATGGAAGGCTTTGAAACATCTTACACAGTCTACCCCATACTAGATTCTTGTTTGTGCTGTCTTGTGGTATTCAGAAATACGATACAAGAGACTGCTTGCCCCCACAGCTAAACCTTCCAGCGCGTCCTGTGGCTGTGTCATTCTGTGCTGTACTTTAATGTGCCGCCTTGCAGCGCCTGCCTGTATTGTGGATCAGTGCGAGGTGATGTACTACACTGTGTTATAATGTAATCGTGCTGTGCACAGTGTATTGCTCTGTATGGTAAAGCCTTGCCCCTCACTCGGCTGGACTGCAGTGCGTTGTACTGCACCATGAAGCACCAGACTCAGCTGCAACGCACTGCGCTGCTCTGCAGTATACCATGCCGTGTCTTCCCGCGTAAACACTGTGGCTTGTACTGGAGAAGGACACCAGAGACAACGCACACCTCTGTCAATATTGAACAGAGCGTTAATCCACGTTAATCCACTCTTTGATTGGGATCTTGTTCATATATCAGCAATACAGTTTTAACGTATTCATTCTTGGTTAGGCTATTTTCACTCTTTCCACAAAGTTTCGTTGAAGTAATTTTTTAATATAATCTTGTTGAACAAATCCCGGGTCCCGGATCTAGACTTGTAAAACGGATCCGCTTCAAAGTCTAAATGGTTTGGTTTTCGGACCGCAGTTTATCTCTCCACTGTATTTCGCTGGAATCGAGTCTATAGGTTTTGTATAGGGTTTCTAACAGACGCAACGAATAGACATGGGTGAAGACATCTCCTTGGCGGTGGTGTTACCGCCCCCAGCATTATAGAGTTTAGTGCCATGCATTGTGCTCCACATTTTGTTCATGATGAAGACAACGCCAGAGTTCTAAACCAAAGAGGTTCAAAGTAACTAAACCAGAAGAACAAACAAACTGCATCCTGCTTTCAAAATTTAAGGTACACCACACTATACATCACGCCATTCTGGATTTGAATGTCGTTCAAATTGGAGAATATCGCACAGGAGGATATCAAATAGGAGGATATCAAACGTGTACAGAAAGATAGAACGAATATTGTCATTTACAAGCTCGTCGTATTAAAAAAAGGGGGTCTTATGGCATTTACTAGTTCTCATGTATAGAAAAAAAGACAAGAGTACCTAATTAACAGCATATACTACATTAATCGCTTGAATATGTGCAAAAGTCTATTTAATTTACATGTGTCCGTTTTTAATCGTAGGATGTCATGCTAATTCGTTTGTTGCACGTTTCCAGTAAAAATACTTTAATTAACAGCACGTCATGATTTACATCAAAGGGGCTTTCTACGTTGACTAGCTATACGTATAGAGAATAGAAACAATGACAGAATCCTCCATTTTAAGGTTAATCATTTACAGCAAAGGGTCTTGCTACATTAACCTATTGTACGTGTACAAAAAAAGATGAGTTTATTGAATTACTAGCGAGGGTTTCAGCTGTGTTAACCCTTTCCAGTCGAAGGTAGGCTAATGCCTGTGGCCCTAGGAAAGACACCGATCGCACGAAACTTTCAAGAACTGGGCTGTATAATGGTTTTATAGCGCAATGATCAAAAAAAAGATGAGAATGCAAGTCTTTTAGCTATCTCTCTTTTATTTTTCCAATTTTTCTGAAATATATTTACAATTTAATTTTCCCAACCATTCGAATATATCCCTACTACCTGGCGCTGTTTTCTGTTAGCCCGTATACTTTGCTTTTTGAAAGTGAAATATGTTATTCTCGTGAAAATGGCGCAATTGTTCCTAAATCGTAAAGGGGAAACAATTACAAGAAGTGTAACACTCTCTTCCCTCCCCTGCTTCCTTCCCACTTCCGACTCGTGTGTTCTTATTCGCCCTTGTCAACCAAAGAGAATGTTTACGCGTCGCACGAAACCCCCTCTTTCACTTCATATGAAGCCATGTGTACTGCAGTCTTCATCCCTTGTCACATCTCCATTCTCAGGTCAAGCGGCTGGAAACGGGGGGCAAACTGACCGAGTTCTCCAGGGACTGCGCCGAACAGTGCGTGCCGGGCTGCGAGTGGGGAGTGACGTTCATCAGGTGCACGTCCTGCTGCAACACCAGCCTCTGCAACATCGACAGTCAAGCCAGCAGGAAAAGGCCCGCAACCGTCGCCTGCACTTCCGCCGCTTCCATCTTGGCTTGGGTGGTTGGTGTGCGGGCGCTGCTGGCTCCGCTGCCAGGTTGAAGAGAGGCGTGGTGTTTGTGTGGAGGGGGTGGGGGGTGGGGGAGTGATTTTTGGTTTCTTTGGGGCGGGGGTGGGGTGGGGGGGTGGGGGATTTTGATTTGCTCCTGTCCTTGGTTGCTGTCGTCATGTGTTGTGTCAGTGTGGCTAGACTAGGGTGCTGACAGCACCCGTCAAAACTGTTTGTATCTAACTCTGTGTGTGTGTGTGTGTGTGTGTGTGTGTGTGTGTGTGTGTGGTGTGTGTGTAATAATTGTGTATAAAGAGCAAAACAATGTTGGTGGCAATGGCAACTAGGTATTCTTGAAGTTTGTTCAGTGTCTGCTAATTTCATGCTCTTTGTGTTGATTTTTTTTCAAGACTTTTTTTCACATGATGAATCACCCACAGACGACAAAGCCAACACAGCCGATCGAAAAATGACATTTTACGGTGTGCGCGCAGATACTCAAGCCCCCACCCCCCCCCCCCCCCCCCCTGCCCCAGATCTCTCTCCATTCTCTGCTCTTCCACTTCCCTCCCCCCCCCCCCCCCCCCCACACACACATATATACATACATCTGAAGTAGTAGTATATGCTCCGTATTTTCTGTCCTTCCTAAGACAGCTATTTCTAAACGTTATGAATGTTTGTCAACGTCCAACAAATTATGCCATTTACTGTTCTATGGTATTCTCGTCAAATCTTTACGGTAAAATCTGATGAAAATGCTGTTTTGTACCAACTGACACGTTTGTAATAATATCCATAGTCATCACACTTTGAGTGTCATTTAGGACAATAATGTAAAGGTATAACAAACCATCAAGAATGAGGAAACAAAAGGCATGTTCTCTGTACGTTTTGCCTTCATTTTATCGGCCTAACCCCCCCCCCCCCCCCCCCCCCCCCCCCCCCCCACACACACACACACACACACACATGTGCGTACGTACTTTTTCCTCCTCTTCCTCTTTTTTTATCTCTCTCTCTCTCTCTCTCCTCTCTCTCTCTCTCTCTCTCTCTCTCTCTCTCTCTCTCTCTCTCTCTCTCTCTCTCCCTCCCTCCTTTGTTCCTCTGCTCCCCTTGCTTATCATATCTGTATCACCAATCCTCCTCCTTCTGTCTGTCTATCTGCCTGTCTGTCTGTCTGTCTCTCCATGGCAATGTTTAGTCCAAGAACACTGGGATTATACTGAAACAGAAGATGGTTTCATACAAATGTTTCCGTTGTGTTCTTTATGTTCAAACGGTGACGAAGACGAAAACCATTTATTGTTTGACTGTGGGGAATATGAAGCTTTACGTTTGACAACCATGGGTTTTCAGCAGTATAATATGAAAAGATAGTATTTAGTTCGTACAATTTTATCAGTTAGTGGAGAAATTGTCAAATCCCTCCGGGAGTTTATCGTCAAAGCATTTGATCAGAGATAGGAGATCCCTTGCATGTGAGGCAGTCACTTGACTAGGAGAAAGACTCGGAAGACAATATCAAACTTATTATAACAGTAAGTGTTACACACTGCCATTATATTAGGATATCTGACAATTTTGTTATTAAAGTTGGCTTGGCCTTTACGACTTTTACCTTTGATATTGACCCATACATTTCGTCTGTAACGTATTACGCTGGATTGTCGGGACTGCTGATAGAAAGTTTGCTGTTGTGATCACCTCAGCCGTTTGATCATCCAAGGATTATCTGTCGCATAAGCGTTGAAACAGACCAAGAATTGTATAAAATAGTATTTCTCTCTCTCTCTCTCTCTCTCTCTCTCTCTCTCTCTCTGTCTCCCCCCCCCCCCCCCTTCCCTCTCTCTGTCTCGCGTTTAAATGACAAAGAGAGAGAGAGAGAGAGAGAGAGAGAGAGAGAGAGGAGAGAGAGAGAGAGAGAGAGAGAGAGAGAGAACAACATGCATATTAAGTCAATCTTATGGTTGACATTCCTATACTGATTTAAACCTGATTGCCAGGGCTTTGGAATCTCGAATGGCAGGCGATGTAAACAGCTGACCTGTTTCATACGCCAGATATACACTCTGTTAAAAAAGACAGCCATCCAGTCATTGTACATATATCATTTATAATGCAGAGAAATCAACGTTCGTCGATGTTATTATGTGAAATTATGTATTCAATATGAAATCAAAAGTGAATGACGATACAAGAATTTACTGGCTGGTCCGCCTGTCTTTCTGAGTGCCTGCCTGTCTGAATGTCCCAGTTGGTCTCTTTCGTGGTCTGCCTCTCCTTTGTCTATAATCTCTGTCTTTGTTTGATTGTCTTGTATCAAAGAAAGAGAGGAAGACAGAGAAAGAGACGGGCGGACAACATCAGTGAACGGACTGGCCTCACACTCGGCAACTGCCTAAGAGCGTCTGAGAACCTGGAGGAGTGACAGAAGCTGGTTGCAAAGTCTTCTGTGGCGCCCCAACGGTCTTCAAGACGCCGGGATAGGTGAGAGGTGATAGGTGAGAGGTGATAGGTGAGAGGTGATAGGTGATAGGAGATCAAAGAAACCGTTGTCAGAGGTTGACTGAAGGCGGAAAGCAAATTGAAATTTTTTTTTTTTTGTGTGTGAAAAGATCTCTTTTCGTTCTACGTACCTCTTCTTTGCACGTATTCTACACGACTGGGAACCGCAAGTGGCAAGTGCGTTTGGAGTGATATGCACGCGATGGTGTTGCCATTGGGGGGAAAAAGTTGCTGTTTTGTTTATTATAACTTCTTTCACATTAAGCCGCTTTCATAGATAGTATGAGG
>JADBJO010004907.1:72500-85000 GCA_016801955.1 Conus betulinus
GTTGCTGACAAAGAGACAAATCTTTTGGACATGGGTGAAAACGTGGCCCTTAGCGTTAAGTTAAAAGGAAGGAAAAAGAAAGGACAAGGAATGAGGCCGCTTAATCGTAAATACCAAATCTTTCATTGACAACAACAGTATTGGAACCATGTCTCGCGAATAAAATTACTCGTTCCCCCTATCCAAAGATGTTTTTTTCCTAGGAAAATAGGAGATAGGGGAAACGACAGAATGCAATCGTATAATGAACGATTAACCTTATGAAGCAAATGTAATGCATTTGGTTTGGTTGGTTTATGATTGTATTGCTTTGGTTATGTGATATATGATCGTCTCTTACTCCATTTTGTTGTGTTGTTATATAGTATGGCTGGGTTTTACTGTGCACTACATTGTGTGTTATAGCAGACTGGACAGGCTTGCGCAATGAAAATCTCAACAGATAATTTTTTTCTTGCCCTTCTGTTTGGCTAAGGTCCATTCAGACATGCTTAATTATGTGCGTGCGTACATGCACGCGCGCGCGTCTTTGTCTAAATGTGTGTGGCTGTTGGTTTTGAAAAGGGAAAATTGCCTCTCTCTCTCTCTTTTTCCTTTACAAGTGTCCGTTGGTTTGTTTGCTCTGTGATCGACATTTTTTGCAAATATGAATCCAGCGATTTGCCAAAAAAGACCTAGGGAAAAGGTGGAATGTGGCCCCGATCAGAAGCTTTGAAATTCCGGTGCGTGTCTGTGGTGCTGATTTGGATCAAACAACAGATTTTTTTTTCTAAAATTCCACCGAAGATAAACACTGCAAAGTACTGTTTACACACTGATGACTAACTATGAAGTGATACATTTTCAATGCATATCAAACGCTCTAATAACACAAATTATGAGAAGTCGTGATGTACATCCCATTATATTCTTAAAAGCACATGGGGAAGTAACTCTTAGTCTCTTTCTATGAGTTTCCCTGAAAGAAGAATGATTTTGTTTTCACACGAACTGACTCCTGCGACTTGCGCTCTCCCGAACTCTTTTCTATGTAATGATTACATTTATCATTCTGGTGACACAAAGTGTGTACTCTCTCGTGACACAGATCTGAAGAACGACACTTGAATGAATCATTTGAAATCCGATATTTTCTGGAACGAACTCGATGCATCAGAAACGTCGGAGTTTAATGATATACTGACCAATATACGGAGGAACATAATGAGGAGAAAACCCTCACAAGGGACGCAGCTGAGCGTGGTTCAAAGTATTCAGTATCTGAGAAAAAAAAATAACTCGGCGGTGGAGGAAAATGTGTAGCTGGTATGTTGTTCATACAAGTAACTCCGATTTATCCGATACCAAGCGGGTACGCACTAAACTCCGATATTACTCGTTTACCATGGATGCAGTCTCGGTGGTCAGATTAAGGTGTAAGAGTCCCGGAGTGTGTTTTTTATATAAGTCATTTTTTAAGCCTCCTTGATCAGCACCTTAAATGAAACTTTGTTTCATCAGCAGTCTTGGAGTAGTGGTTAACGTCGAAGATTTGCGAGCTGCGAGGTCATGGTTTCAAAACCATCAGAGTCAAACAACAACTATAACCACAAAAACACATCTTTGTTAAATGAAACTTTGTTTCATCAGCAGTCTTGGAGTAGTGGTTACCGTCGAAGATTTGCGAGTTGCGAGGTCATGGTTTCAAAACCATCAGAGCCAAAACAACAACAACTATAACCACAAAACACAATCTATGCCTACTTATTGCTGTATAGCTTTCAAAAAAAGACAAACAGCGTATGGTTTAGTGCACTGAACCTGTCCTCCGTGTTATAAATGAATCGTGAAACAAGAAACGTCTTCCCCAAAAGACATTTTTTTCCGAGCGTACTTAGATTTCCTATCGACGATTGTTTCGTAAGGTACGAGTATTGGTTCGTCGTGGCGTACTTGTGCCATGCAGTGTCTGTAAATGATTAGTTCGATTCGCTTTGTATTCTGATGTCAGCGTTGTTTAATGATGTGGTTTAGTCGAATATTTTTTTTTTCAATGCACAAGGCGCTTTAGTATAAAGCGTGCGTTCTGTTGTGTTTGAAGTGATTCTAGTAGTGAGGGTTAGTCCGGTAGGTACTGTTTAATGACCCGGCGCTCTAGTAGTGTGTGTGTGTGTGTGTGTGTGTGTGTGTGTGTGTGTGTGTGTGATGATGATGATTCCGGTCTGTTGATTTCCAGTTTTCCCCTCAAAAAAAATAGAAACTGACCCCCACTCCCACCTCCAAACAAACAAAACATCCTTTAGGTTGTTTTTTCAGCAGCTTACAGCTTGAGTGAGTGCATGTCTGCATGCATGTGCATGTGTGCATGCGTTTGTGCAAGCGCATACGCGTGTGTGTGTATACGCGTGTGCGTGTATGTATTTGTGTGTGCTTGTGCGTGTAGGCCGCCAGCGCACGTGTTTTTCGGCGCCTTTGTTATGCTACAAAGTATGTCATAGCATAAAAATGTGGGTTCGACCTCCCCCTACGCCCCCCCCCCCCCCCCCCCTCTCCCCTGCACACGCATTCTTGGTGTTTTATTTCACATGATAATCATCATTCTTTCTATTGGAATAGATGAATAAAAGAACGTTACCAGAAGCAAGTAGAACAAAAACAAAGTAAACAAGGGAAAAAAGATCGAGCAGAATCTGCGGGTATTTTTGCATCCTGTTTTCTTTTAAAATTCGAAGCCAGGGTGTACTCTGATCCACAAAGCATCATCAATCAAACACGGGTGTGCGTGGATTCCGAAACAGAGAGGACGAGGACAACTTGTAGAACAACAGAAGTTCACAGGGTCTTCAGCAAGACGAATTTATTAAGTTTCATCGTTGATTTCACAATACTAATTACAATAAGTAAATAAATCAATTTAACGTGTAATTTAGAAGAAAAAAAAGCATTGACATCCTCAGAAAATCACATCCTGAACAACCAAGCATATGTGATAGAGCAACAACGTTCAAGATTCAGTTTCACTTTCAAACTGGAGTGCGTCGTGGGGGGGGGGGGGGGGGGGGGGGGGGGGGGGGGGGGGAGAGTTAAAAAGGACACAATAAACAATCACATTAGTTGTCGCTCTCCTTTGTCAAACTAAAGTACATAAAACCCCGACACTGTTCTACCTTCCCACTGTGGGTGAGTAAAATGTACAAGATGTGCCCTTGCTGTACCAGGGGAGCTAAAGTCACTGTGCAAACGTTTTAAAAAGCCAGTCGGAGCAAAACAAAAAAAAAAAAAAAAAACAAAAAAAAAAAGGGATTTTAAGCAAGGTAGCTTACCATGAAAGTGCAGAGTTGCAAAAATATTGAGTTGCTGGAATGGAATTTCAATGGCCACAAAAACCCCCTTTACATACAGTCTTCACTTTCCAAGCAGGCGTTCCATGACTTGTCCTAATGAGAGAGAGAGAGAGAGAGAGAGAGAGAGAGAGAGAGAGAGAGAGAGAGAGAGAGAGAGAGAGAGAGAGAGAGAGAGAGAGAGGGGGGGGGGGGGGGGGGGGGGGGGAGGCGGTAAGAGATTTTGTCAAAAATGTGTGCCTGATAATACCCTTAAAGGATCGTCTGTACCGTACAAGAATATTGCATAAGATCCATGTCCCCGTTTGTGGTTTTGGTATCAGAAGCAATATGGAAATAACAGAAATCGAAAAAAAAAAAAAAATCTGAAGGTAGTGCAAATCATAACATATAAATATTTATGTTAAAATAGTCGCAAAATGTGACAGCAGTTTGTGGAACATCCGCAGAAAGTAAGAAAGGGACAACACACACACACACACACACACACACACACACACACACACACACAGAGAAGCAAATAAACCATCATGTGGTGCAACTAGACTAAAACATGACCAGTTCAACAGCGGGATGTTTATCTGGGAGGTGGAGGGTTCAAACGGTTATGATCCAGCTCGTCTCCCCTTGCTCTTCCATTGTCCTTCAGAGCTCCTTTCTCTTTGCAATAATAAACAGCGACCTGCCTTTCGCTCCCAATTTCACACATCGACCGGGTTTCGGCCCGTTTAGTGATGAGATGTACTACAAGACAACCAGTTGTAAACTTTGATTTTTTTTTGTTCATCCACTCCCCACCAAAAACACGTTTAGCGATCACATTAACATAGATAAATTATGTCAAGCCAAATAGTCATACTATTGATGAAAATAATGGCCTTAATATGCAGTCACAAAAAATGAAATCATAGGTTACATTGCAGCTAAAGTGGCCGTTAAAAGAAAGAGAATGAACGCGAGCGCAAATTAATGAAATCGTCAAACAGGTAGGACATTGTTCTAACAGGTCGGCGGTTAACCGGGAACTTTACAAGTGACAGGTTCAAATAAACTTAGCCATGTATACACCATTTTCAGTTTACAAAAATGTGATGTTGAAAACTTTAAAGCCGAAACTGTATTCACTGCAGGTACAACGTTAAAACAAAAAAAACAAACAAAAAAAAGCATGAAAAAAGGTAAATAAGTATTTGATAATCCCCGAACACAGGATTATCAATGTAACTAGATTTGATCCACTCATTCTCAGATAACCCATTGTTTTTGTGTACTAAATCAAAGCCAAGTACCTTCTCCCCCGCCCCTCCCCCTCCATGTCCTCTTCACACACACACACACACACACACACACACACACACACACACACCAGGTTCTACGCACAGCAACCGACCAGTTTCAGTAAAAAGACGATGGAGGTAAGGCAAAACAAAACAAAACAAAACAAACAAAAAAAGCAACCAAAAACGTAGCGTTAAATATAGCTTCTTTCCATTTAAAATCTACCTCATCTTCAATACAAACCAGAAAACTGTTGTCTTAACTGGTCGAAGGTGGAAAAAGGAAGGCCTTTTTTTGAGAAATAAAGTTCTTCCAATACTAGCGTCATCTGACTGGCTACACAGAAAGCTCGACAGGAGAGTGAACAATCTTCAATGGTAGATCGTCGTCTGTACCATTGATCTGCTGTTCCAAGTCGTTTGCTTCCCTTGGGCCGTTTTATGTTCAAGTCGACACACTGTTAGATGCAATGCACGTGACCTGTGCTAGAGAGAAATCATTATCACTGCCTGTTGGAACAAAACAAGACGTGTTTGGTCCCGGTCAAACAGACGCACACATATGCACATTCATACCCAATACATACATTCACACAGGTAATTTCGCATAAGGATCCGAACGAGCCGATGTCATCATCACTATTCCATCACCAAAAAGACCAAACCCCTAAGAGAAAACAATCGAAAAGCTCTGCTCCAGACAAAATCGATTAACAAGCAGCCGTACAAATGACAAGACACACATAACAACAAATCAACAGTGAAACCAACACGCCTGACAAAATTCTGCCGGCCCCACACTGTTGTGATGTAGTTTGCAGGCGATGCAATACACCAGCTCTTTGAGGTGAAACCACTCTACGCAATACAACACGGTCTAATACTGAAAACATGACGAAATGCGAATATTACAATGTAACACAATACGTATAAGGGCAAGTAATCAGAGTTCTACTCCAGGTTGAACATCAGTGACGGTGTTGCTTACTGAGCAGCGCCAACCAAACGATAAAAACAGAATTACAAACGCATGCGGCTTACTTGCAGAGAAACGAGCAAGGAAATATTTTGCTTCCCGACAGAAAAGCGGGAACTGAAAATGAAATGATACATGTGATATGTAAACATAGGCTCTACAGTCAAGCGTGCAGAAAGTTAGTAGATAATGTGACGAAACCATAAAGCAGTGATCAAAAAGTCTTTGTTGTTTGTGTGCTGTTCAACTAGCATGAAGTACTGCTAGGAGTAAAACTGTATCCCTAAAAAAACAACTATCATGGGTCTAAAAAAGCTTCAGAAAAAAAGCAACAAAACTTCTCTGACGGAGATATATATATTATATATATATATATATATATAAATATATACAACGAAATGTTAGAGTGTTAACTGTAATATTTATTGAATTAAAGTTTTGGCAGTGCATCCACTCATAAGGAAACTAAAACATAACCTGCCTATGAGTTTATGACTCTATAAGCTTTCTAATCGATTAAAAACTTAAATGCTTGGAATCGCATCTGACAGCTTGCTCTAGTCTAGTAGTGCAGTTGAACTGTTAATGCATACACAATACTTCCATAAGGCACTCAAACAGAGACAGAGAGAGAGAGAGAGAGAGAGAGAGAGAGAGAGAGAGAGAGAGAGAGAGAGACAGACAGACAGACAGACAGACAGACAGACAGACAGAGACAGGCAGATAGAGACCGAGAGAGAGAGAGAGAGAAGATGGGAGGAAGGAGGGACAGACAGAAGGAAACATACTGACCGAAAGAAAGATAGACAGTGACAGAAAGACCATAAACAGGTCGAAAATTAGGTGGTTGCGTCTCTCTTACTCACGAGAGCAATCTTGGGACACATCACCAAATTAGTTGAGAAAGTGTATTAACACAGAGACACACATTTTAGAATCATTAACAGTTTTTGTTCATTTAGTGCCATGCATAACTTGTAAGAATAATACCGGCTATTATGTACACCGGTTCTACGTTTTAAAGAAACCCATGTCAGAAAAAAGAAAGATCTTGCGTACAATGAAATACGTGTTGAATATCTGTTTTCTCCCGTCTACCCCTTGTGATCAAAACTGATTTCCTGAGGTCAGGATTTTTTTCCCCCACAATAACCGAGTGGTATCAATGCAGCATCCAATGACAATAGTGAAACAACGTCTAACTAAACAAGTACAACGGATGAAAGACGGGGACGATGAACCATTCTGTGGGAAAAGACAAGCATTTAGCATTATCATCATACATGACAAAAAGTGACAAACATCGTACATTACTATACAGTTAAACTAGGAGGAAGTACTTACTATACAAAATGATGAACATTCATCGTATGTGCAGTAGAGAAAAAGACGGGAAAACAGATGATATTTGGTGTTACAGTGAGAAAGTAAGCAACATTTATACACACTTATACTGGGGGGAAACTCTGGAATTTTCTGACGTTCAAACACGTCCCCTTTCTACTTTCGGTTTAGTGGCATGACTTAACATTTTCACTGATAAACTGATCGGTTAAAACGCGATGAAGTCACGTCAAAAATTACTGTACTTTACACCACGGTCTTGACTCGTACTTGAAATAAATGGAGCCATTTAGAATAGACGTGTCATGAGATGTTGGCCGTCAAATACGCAACGACTTTTTTTTTTAGCGAAGTGTGTGCCTAGATTCCCTAACCATTACCCTTTGTTTCGCATTTTCACTCTGATTTCATGAGTGTTCATTTCTACCTAATGGCAATGAAAGCTTACACAATCGTATTGTTTAAAGTTAGCAGTAGAAGGGACGTAACCATTTGGGACTTCAGCAAGCAACAAGTCTTTCAAATGTGGTGTTTTTCTCAGAACAAATTCCACAGCCTTCAGAGAAAACACTGTTGTTGAAGGAAGGACACACACACACACACACACACACACACACACACACACACACACACACACACACACACAAGAAAGAGCAAAAAAAAAGGACGACACCTAAGTAATACACCAGATACACTCCCAAGGCAGATCCGTTCATGTATATTATTCGCAGTCTCTTTTTGCACACCAGAAATATTCTCAGAACACTTCTTGCACACCAAAAATTGTAATACTAGCTGTATATCCCCTATGCGAAATTGGCTACGCAAAGAGAACACAGGTGTGCGCTTTATTCTGGGCGTTGGATAAAGAAACTAATCCCCCCTTTCAGTAGCTAAAGTCGGTTGACAACAGGGCACGACTAAAATGTCATTCTCAAACCAAACAGTTTAGTCTTCAATGTCAATTGACGCGGTTTTTCATTCTGTCGTGCTGGTGTTGGCGGATGGAATTGATACACAAGTTAAAATCCAGCTCTTTTGACAGTGACATATAATTCCTTTAATCTATTCAATTGCCAACAGCCGCACTGACATAAAAACGTGGCATTCAAGCCGAAACATCTGTGCCTACTTTTCATGATGTGTTTTTCGTTTTTGTCAGAACATATCGGCTAACAACGTTTAAAAAGTATGGTAAAATTAGTGTAAATTTCTTCTTTCTGTCTTTTTTGTTCTCTTTTTCTTTCTCTGTTACTAAAAGAACCTCGAAACACATCTGACGTGACAGTGCATCTGAAGCGCTACACCAATATACCAACGGTGATGTTGCCACCTAGAGAGTGAGACATAAGAAGCGAATTAGAAACAAGTTTTAAGTAGTGAAGCTTGCCAGCGTCAAACCTGTTGCCTCACCAACCACCAAAACAGACCTTTTCTTATATGTCAGGCTTCCAGCATTCTCAGTTGGAATGAAATCTCTCAAGTTCGGCGTACAAAACCATTTCACTTCAGTCACATGCAAGAAGCCAACACACAAGCCAATGTACTTGTTGTTGGTCTTACATGACTTCCGCAGCTGCAAGGACCAAACACTCACATTCTACAACAGGCAACGCTCTACATGGCTGGCACATGTCCGTGCGTTTTCCCCCGATGGACTGTTGGTTTAGCTTGACCGAAAAACAATCTTGTCGCAGGTGACACACTCGTAGGAACACCCTACGACGTTAAAGAAAGCGATGACATTGAAGAAACATGTCTATCTGGAGGAAGTGGGGGCGGGAAGGGGCGACGATTCGGAGAGGCGGGGGGTGGGGGGTGGGGGGGAACGACCATGGAGGGCAGTCTCTGCCGAATGTTGAACAGGCAGGCACTGCAGGGTAGACCACATCCAGAGGCGCTGATTCCAATGCATTGCCCACAGACCAGAGGACACATCGCACAGAGTGACATGGGAGGGTACGGTCGGACACACCAGTCACAGAGAAGAACACATCCAAATGCAGTGCCAGCACAGGAGGCACACAAAGACTCGCGGCCCATGCGTGAGTGCATGTGGAACCGCAGAAACGCGTTCAGAGATAGCATACTGCCCAAAGAAGGAAAGGTTTGGTCAGACACCTTTGTCCACAGAGCTCCAACAGAACTTTCCGCTGGAAAATCACTTGATTACGGCCTTTCCATTATACAGACCATATTTCGGCTATGGGCCTAGAATGGCTTTGCGTTCAAGCAATGTCCTGGTGAAAGAGCAACCTTTCAGACATACTGTCCATAGAAGGGTGCGTCGAGGTGACGTGCAGCCCAGCGTTGTTGGCGAGATCCGTACAAAGTGTAGGGAGGATTCTCCAGGCCCCTGAAGTCCAGATTGTCCAATACATCGTACACACCCGCCTCAGCGGCAACCTGCACACAGCAAAAGCAAATCAACGTACAACGAGAGAAGCAGATTTGATACTACCTATCCGTTTGAGGACCACCTTGTCGAACTACTGGAGGAAGAAAAGTCTCAGATACTTGAACAGATGAAAAAAGGAGGAAGGTGGCGTGGGCAGAAGAACAGGAACTAAGACTAATGTTAGAGTAACTGTTCGCCAATACAGTGTGATATTATACTGTCTTTAAAAACGGAATTGGAAGTAGTAGTGAGGGTGGGATGGGCTGAGGAGTAGAGGGAGCTACACTGCAGATTTAGGGTACAATAAAACTGTTTCATGTAACGTGTCCAAACCATGTACATTTATTACCTGAGTAACCAAATTGCTGTCAGCAGACGCAACACCATGCAAAATGGCTTCATCACATGAATAACAATGGATAATCAAAATGAACACAATTCACATTTTGGACGGAAAGGGAGGGGTTAGAGCGGTTAATTTTTTTAATGCGTAAATTTGAGATACATACGTATCTCGTAAGGGAAGAAAGGGACGAAATAACAGTTCTAAACTGAACTTCCAGTCCAGGAAACGGCAAGAAAACACGACCGAAATGGATCTTTTTTAATTTGTTGTATAAACACCCGCAAGAAGACTTGAGTTGGACTGCTCTTGGATAGGACTGCCTTTCTTTTCAGTTAATTGAAAGAAGAGAGGAGAGGAATTTTCAATTTAACAGAGAAAAGGCTCGGCCTGAATGTCTCTGGAGAGACAAGGGGCTTCAGGAGAACCTTTTCCCCACAAATTGCTTTTCTGAACTCTTGTTGTGTTTAAGTCCTTTAAAACAATTCCATCATACGCTCCAATAAAGGAAGAAACGTATTAGTGTTCATACAAGTCCTTCCAGGCATGTCATCACTATTAGCTGAGAAGAGGCAATGAGGTGCCGGGCACTGTGGTACCAGATGAACAGAAAACTTTAGCGTCGCGCACAGTTATCTAAAACGACACGGCAAAGCAATAAATCAGACGGAAAAAGAAGAGCAACATTTCTATGATTGCACGACCAAATGCCTCAGCCAGCAAACAGGCGGTAGTAACACACAGCACACCGAAGAGGTCACCTCTTTCATCCACTGGGAAAAGGAACGACGGAACTTGGAGGCCTTCTCCTGGGCAAGGTAGGTGTTGTACAGGATCAGGTACATGTAACGCTCCATGAAGTCCACGCTCTGCCGACGACGTCGGTCATGTATAGACTCACAGTTGGCCGATTTGATCTGTAGATGGAACAATTGCCAAAACAATGGCGCATTACCAAACGTCAAATGGCACACAAATGCTTGTCTATTGCAAGAACGCTTCTTTCAGTAGAAGAATTGGGTTTGGATTTATTTGTTTACAATCGTTTATACTTGGAGATAGTACACCAACAAAAAAACACAGAGACGTGGAGAGCTTAATATGAGCTGGTGCGTGCGTGCGTGTTTGTGTGAGAATGAGAGAGGGAGGGAGGGAGGGATAGAGAGAGAGAGAGAGAGAGAGAGAGGGGGGGGGGGGGGGGGAGGGGGGATGGCAGATGAAAAGAAGTGTGTATTTGCGTCTCTCTCACAATGTGCAAATAGTTATGTGTGTGAGCTTGCGTAGGTGCGCTGGTGAGTGAGTGCATATGTATGTCTTGTAGCGTCTGTGCATATCTGCCCGCGTTCACATGTAGGCCTACGTGTTTGCCGCCCGCCTTATACATTTTAGACTCTCTGCACAGCATTGAAGGTTCTAAAGAGAAAAATAGAACACGGAGACAGATATACAGCAAGACAGACAGACGGATAGACAGCCGGACAGGCAGGCACATAGAGATGTACACAATGATATAAAAGGGAAGATCATGAAGAGAGACTGACATACACAGGGAGGCCGTACAAATGATGAATAGAGAGAGAGAGAGAGAGAGAGAGAGAGAGAGAGAGAGAGAGAGAGAGAGAGAGAGAGAGAGAGAGAGAGACAGACAGACAGAGAGAGAGAGAGAGAGAGAGAGAGAGAGAGAGAGAGAGAGAGAGAGAGAGAGAGAGAGAGAGAGAGTACCTTATTGAAGGTGACGAAGATGACCTCCCGGAGGTGGAAGTGCATGGGTGACATGGTCTCGAACAGTCGGTCCAACACGAAGTCCACCTCTCTCTTCCTCTGGTAGCCCTCCGGCAACATCCTCACCAGTTTCATCACCACCTGTCCCAAACCCGCATCGCCATGTAGCGTACCGCGTTGCATTGCACGCCACTATCAAGATTAAAGTTCACTTTTCTCGTCTTCCTCTGGCAGGCTTCTGTTAACAGCCCCTTTTCAGTGTTATCACATCCTGTCCTCAACTTGTGTTGCATTCCATAGCATAATGGTGCATTGTCCAGAAGAAAAAAAAAAAGAAAAACAACAGTATTTCTCTTCCTTGGCAGCCTGTTGATAGCAGTTACATCATGAGGTCTAACGCCATCATAAATTGTGTAATATTGTCTTCCTTTCTATTGTCTTGCGTCGTGTGTTATTGAATTGTATTATACTGCCCGTCTCTCTCTCTCTCTCTCTCTCTCTCTCTCTCTCTCTCTCTTGTACTGCATTGTGTTGAACTGTATTGCATTGCACCGAATGGGTTGCCTGGTACTCTGTTGTATTTTATTGCGCAGTCTCCCATTCTTTCGCCGAAAAGACCACTGGCAATACCTTCCCCGCTACCATAACAGTGTTTCCAGCCCAACAGCCAGCCGTCCGCACAGCTCCTGTCGTGCTGCACTGCGTTACATTTTACCCTGTGTGTAGTACTACAGTGTACTTAATTATCAGACTGCTGTATGAAGTCACAAGGCTCGCTTTACATACACCGTAGTACAGGATCCACTATTTTGTTGTATAATGTTCCGTTGTGCTGCAAAATCACAATTTTCTTTCTACCATTCTCCTAGATTCTCTGCTTTACACCGGCGCCACAGAAATATGACACGCCGGTTGTGTCATCTTTTATGTTCTACAGCTATAACTCTTTTACCGTTCACTAACATAGCCTTCTATGTATACGTCTACACTTCGTCGATCGACCCCTCCACCAACCCAGAAAACTTACCACAAACTCGCCCAGCGTGTATGAGCGGTTAGGACAGGAGACCAGCTCCTGCTCTCCGGGTTTTGCTCCGTACGGGAACCCCTGTTGCAGAAG
>JADBJO010004907.1:90000-110000 GCA_016801955.1 Conus betulinus
GACTTCATCCCTTTCTCCACGATTTACAGTGTATCCTTTCTGCCCTTTCTTTACACATCTATTCTCCAACTGTTCACAAGGAATGTCTTTACCCCCCCCCCCCCCTCACTATGATTTGTCCTCTTTCCTTCCAATTCTCCTCCTTTTTCTCAACCCATCCAGCCGGATTGACCAATTCTTTGTGGATGGCCCGTCCCGTGTTCTCTTCTTAGAAGCTACTACCGCGCTCTACTCATGAGGCTGTCAGCGTTCTCCTGGTGTAACGGTCTGTACTATTCTAATTTCTGTTTACTCTTTGGCGATGTCGTTGGATGTCTTGTAGTGGTTCATCTTCGAACGGTCTCTCTTTCGTTATTTTGGCGTGTCTGTAACACTCGCTTGATCAGTCTTGCTGGAGGGAGCTACTTAATATGACCTGTCTAGACCTAAAGCCGCCTTCAGCTTATACCTGAAACTGGAGCTTGCCGTGGCCGTTCCTCGAATTTCTCCTTGCAAATGAAGTCATTCTATGTTAAGCCCAAGACCTCTGCGGTACTGTGGATAAGACACTGTGTCAGGCACATTTTGAATGAAATCCCGTGATCCACTGAACTCCCGTTCGGCTTCCCAAAAGGTCAAATATTCTGGAGACTTCATTCTGATTTTGCCCTATCATGATATCATAAAATGCAAAATTCATGATTTTCAAGAGTATTTTTGCACTCTTGCTACTGCTACAGGCCGAACACAATCCTTTTCCTATTCTGTTCCGAGCTTGTCCGCCGGAACTGACCTCCACTATAACACCGTGACAACCTCACCTTTCCTCATTCAAACTGCTCCCGTCTTATTTTCCCCCTCTCAAAACCAGCATGCACTGACCTCCATTTCTCTGCCGTCGCCCCGTACACCAGCACGGGTTCACCAAGAGCAGCGGAGTCCTGCACGTGATAAGTGGCTTCGTCAAATTCCACCGCCATGTCGTTTCTCAGGTTGATGACTACCACCTCCCCGTAGCCTTGCTTCTTGTGCAGCAGGTAGTTTACCACTCGTGACAGACCCTGCGGGAACAAGAAAGAAGCCATTCACGGTATAGTTTTTTATTTTATCGATGTATACATTTAATTCACTCGCAAAAGACCTTAGGGGAACAGAAAAGCAACCTCTATTGTATGGATGGATTGTATTTGCTCAGACATCTACCTGCAACATATCTCAGGAGAACAGAAAGGGATCCTCTGTGCTATGGATACTGTTCGTCCATTCGTTGACCCACTAGTGTCAACCCCCTTAACAACAGATGTAGCCGTCGTACATAGGTCACGGCATCTGCCAGCCGCGGTACGCTGCTGGCTGAAAATCTTGCACACGTCTTTTCCCTCCCATTTGCCTCCCTCCCACCATTGGTGCTGCGGGTGACCATTCACGGTGAACGCAGCCGATGCCAGCCAGATCAAGTCTACAAACGACTTTGCTTTCACACACACACACACACACACACACACACACACACACACTCTCTCTCTATCTCTCACACACACACACACACACACACACACACACACACACACACACACACTCACACTCTCTCTCTCTCTCTCTCTCTCACACACACACACACACACACACACACACACACACACACACACACACACACAAAAACAGATGACTGACTGCCTGATCCTAAGCTGGCAGGTAGCAACTGGCCTGGCCGGGTTCATCGTGAAAATTGCTAAGATAAATAATCGACACCTACCTAGTCAGACAGACCTTGTGCGAAAAGAGAAAACCTGTCCAGTGCAGACAAACAGTGTACTCTCTCTTTTTTTATTTTCTTTTATCCACTGATAAAGTACCGTTTGGTTCGACTTTGATATAGCTTCCTCACCCATACATTCATAATCCTCCTTTTATTTGTGGAATGTACATATTACACATAATTACAAAAACAAATACCTAATGTCAACCCCAAGGCGTCCACACACACTTGGGACAAGGAGAGAAACAGAATTAAAAAAAAAAAAAAAAAAAAAACAGAACCCAAGCGACGCCTGGTGCTTTGTCCAGGTTTGTAATCGACTGAGCCGTGGCAATTATAGGAAGCCCCATGATTCGGGGTTGGGGGGATGGATTTCCACTCCACACACACACACACACACACACACACACACACACACACACACACACACAGGCCACACACACACACACACACACACACACACACACACACGCACACGCACACACAGAGGACACTGTACAAATTAACTTCAGTAGGCTACTGAGCGGGTTCACTGACGTCTCTGGCCGGCTGGGCCATGCCGAACACAGGAAGCCCCATGACACGACGGAAATTGGCCACCTTCACGTCCATCTTGGAGCTCAGCACATCCAGGCCGATGTAACTGTCAGCCACCTGCAGCAACAAAGCAAAAAAAAATAAAATAAAAAAAAAATAAATAAAAAAAGGAAAAAAAAACCTGAAGGAAAAAAAGAAAACAAGTAAACGCACAAACGAAAGCACATGCTACACTCTCAGCTAACCAGACGCTGTCAGCTGGAATTCAACACCCAAATGGAATCATTGTAACACACTCACATATACAAGCACGCGTATTCTCTCTCTCTGTGTCTCTCTCTCTGTCTCTGTCTGTCTGTCTGTCTGTGTCACACACACACACACACACACACACACACACACACACACACACACACACACACACACACACACACACACACACACACACACAAGTTCACACACACTTAAGTTTAAATTTTTGCCTCACCGGATGTCATCGACCAGAGAACGCCAGCGACGCTGGCAACGTTCTTCCTTTCTCTCATCTTCCTTAAAAACACACACTCTCTCTCTCTCTCTCTCTCTCTCTCTCTCTCTCTCTCTCTCTCTCTCTCTCTCTCTCACACACACACACACACACACACACACACACACACGCGCGCGCGCGCGCGCGCAGGAGGAGGGCTATGTTCTCCCCTCACCAAACATCGTCGACCGGAGGACACGAGAGAGGCGGGTTCCGTTTTCTTGGACAGATTGAGGTTGGTCATGATGCTGACAACCCCGGGTTCCGCTGCAGCCACTGGAGGTAGCTCAGACACAGGCCTTGGCTGAACTGTGGGGAACATCAACAGCAAGTCACCACAAACTCTTGCATGGTTATTCGACACTATCGTCACCGTTATCATGATCATCCTTGTTGTTGTTGGGATCACCATCGTCAGTACTAAAGCAATGAAGCCTTCTTTGCTGCTCGTGTAGGGCCTCTCGGTTAACGGATGGTGAGATTTTTGACCCGTTTCAAATTCTATCCTTAAGGATGCAATATTCTGAATCGAGGGATATAACTAGAGCGATCTTTTTTTAATCTTTGCCACTATCTTAATGTATAATTCAGTATTTAGACGTTAGCATCATAATATAAATTACCAAGATTTTTGTATTCATTGTCACACCAATCTCAATGATATGGCCACGAACGTTTATAATGCATGATCATGTTAGTACATGAGTAATATTGTTTAATAATCAACTGAGTACATGTGCTAAGCCCGAGTTATTACTCATAAAAGAATGTATACAAACATCAATATAAATTAATCTGACTATGATAAATAATCTAAGTCAACATTATGAAGCTGTCTTAACACGAGACTGAAATATTACTGTCGCCAAGACATGAATCTAATTATCTGCGTATGTAAGTGCGTGCGTGCGTGCGTGCGTGCGTGCATGCGTGCGTGCGTGAGCGCGCGCGCTCGTGTTTTTGTGTGTGTGCGTGTGTGTGTGTGTGTGTGTGTGTGTGTGTGTGTGTGTGTGTGCGCGCGCTTGTGTGAGTGAGCGTGAATTAGTACTCAAGTACTCAAGCAGGAGTGCGTGTGCGTGTGCGCGTGTGCGTGTGTGTGTGTGTGTGTGTGTGTGTGTGTGTGTGTGTGGTGTGTGTGTGTGTGTGTGTGTGTGTGTGTGTGTGTGTGTGTGTGTGTGTGTGTGTGTGTGTGTGTGTGTGTGTGTGTGTGTGTGTGTGTGTGTGTGTGTGTGTGTGTGTGTGTGTGTGTGTGTGTGTGTTCTTCAGTTCGTATGCGTGCTCGAAACAGCGGATGGGTGTAAGCAAAATGTCTAGTGTTTATAATCAATAGCTCTTTTTGACCCTCTTTTCCACTGGCACCAAGGCGTGCTGAAACTGCTACTGTGGATATCAGAGAAGTAAAGAATGACATTACATAAGCGACCTGTCTTGGTGTTCAAACAGACAAGAGGTCAAAGTCAAAAATACGTCAACAGATTCAACTATCTGTCAAGACCACGATTAGACAGAAACCAGCTAATCTTCAAGAAACTCTGGCAGATTCCACAATCTGACTTGGGGCTGATCAAACAAAGTGAACTGATCTTCAACGTTGCTCTGGCAGATTCAAAATATGATTTACTCCAGAAGGAGAAAAATTTTGAGTAGTGATTTACTGAGTCTGGTATACAATGAAATTTTTGAATCACGTCCTCCAATACAATACAAAATTTATGAAGCACCATCTGATCTGATCTGATCTGATCTGATCTGAGCCAGACTAATTTATAAAATTCCGCTCTATCCATCCATTTGCGCATACATCTCTCTCTTCTTGTTTATTCTTTTCTGATGCCGTTCTTCCCTGTTTCTTTTACCGCAATAATTTGTCAATTTCATCCTTTATCAAACAAAAACTGTTCATCACCTTTTCGTCTCCAAAACAGGTCATCAGTCACAGCACGTTATCATCCAGTATCTACGCGATGCTTGATTTTTTCAAAAATATGAATGTTTGATACCACAGCAGGCATTCAGATCATGAAAACATCTCAGACACTGTCCATCAAGTTTGGAGATTACCTGCTCATGTAAGTAGGCGTTGAAGATGAGAAGAAAACAGTAACGTTCGGTGAATTCCAGGCACAACTGGTAGAGATTATCCCTGAAGTGGTCTGCCTGTATAATGAATAAATGAACAAATAAATAAATGAATAAACAGATAAATAAAATCTTCAGCTGATTTAACTTAACGTGCAATTTTGCCGTGTCTGAATCATAAAATATCCACAGATTTTACGCGCAAAATTCGTCCACTGAATCGAGAATTTACTTTCGTTGAAATATGATCGTTAAATTTTGACGCGAATGCAATCGACAAAACTCAAATTGCTAATTTGTAATGTGACATAGGCCTTTACTCATTGGAAGTAATGTTTGTTAGTGTTTGGTTTTTATATTTTGTTGTAGAGTTAACTTTACGAAAGCAAACACCCTGCATGAAATATTAGCGACCACACTGTTAGTGATAACAACTGAGCGTGACCTTTTAGATAGTTTGTGATGGACTTGATAGAGAACATGCGGCTTAAATATTGTTATTGCACGCCGACCATCATGTCCCTTAACAGGTGGATGGATGTTGGTGTACTGCATACGTGGTTACTGGATTATTTCACAGATAAGATTTACACTGCGACGGTCGGGTTTAAAAAAGAGCGACCCAGTTTAAGCGACTGCAGATTAAGAATTGTTTGTTCATTTGATTATCTTCTCGAAAGGTAACAAAATGACGTGAACAGAAAAGGAACCACCCGGCAGCTTGAAGTCCTCATTGTGCAGCCGTCCTGTCGGACCTCTACTTAGTTCTGCTGTGATATGAGTGGGCAACCTTTGTCTCCTAATGGACGACCAGAACTACAATCAATCCAGCATCGGCTGAACCTAAACTGGACAGCCTAAAGTGACTGGGTGAAAAAAGACAGTACTGGATCATCTTAGGTGAAAAGACAAAGACATTACTGGATCATCTTTGGTAAAAAGACAATATTGGATCATCTTAACCAGTGACTGGGTGAAAAGACAGTACTGGATCATCTTAGGTGAAAAGACAAAGAGACAATATTGGATCATCTTGGTAAAAAGACAATATTGGATCATCTTAACCAATCAGCGTTTTGCTTTAGACAGCATTTAAAACGATCGCAAGAGGACAAATGTTCTTTGTCAGTAAAAGAGCACAAAAAAAAAAAAAAAAAGAAAAAAAAAAAAAGAAAAAAGCTGTCAAAACCGGCATTGCACCATAAAAGTGCATTGACCGTGGGCATTCGTGGGTAGAAGGTGACTGGGGCTGCGAAATAACGGAATGAGGGGAAAGCGACATTGAAAGAGTAGCGTAGGATCGGTCGGGATGGAAAATGCACAGGGGACTGGGGGGGGGGGGGGGGGGGGGGGGGGGGGGGGGAGGCAACTTGGCCGTCAGCATATTTCTGTGAGTCCCATGGCTGCCAAGAATGCTCTATGAAAAGGACGTAGCCCGCATATAGCTGGCAGCTGTGCCGAAAATATCTGGCGAAATGAAGTGGTGGAATCTTCATAGGTCATCGGTAAAAATTACTGGTATCATCATGCTATGACAGCATTCATGCGCGTGCCATTGACACACGCGCACACACACGTAACACCCATAGAATCTCTCTCTCTCTCTCTCTCTCTCTCTCTCACACACACTCACACACACACACACACACACACACACACACACACACACACACACACACACACACACACACACACACACACACACACACACACACACACACACTCACACATACACCCACACACATACACACACACACACACACACACACACACACACACACACACACACACACACACACACACACACACACAGTCGTACACACCGACCTCTATATTGTTGCTGATGGGGAAGCTGTCCAGTTTGATCTTGGTGTCCACCACACATGTGTTGAGGCTACTCAAGGTGGCACACTTTTCCACTGCCCAGTCAACTGTACAGTATCAAATCAAGTCAAAATGAATTGATCTTTAGCTCGCACATGGATTAAGAAATACATGTACTCTGGATTTCCTTGTTGCAGCATTTTTGCTTACAGATATATATTCACCAAAACGTTAGTCGCGATTAAATATTGTGGCTCTGACATCAGCAAAAAAAAAAAAAAAAAACAAGCAAACCAATTTTGCCTTATTCATCCTATTAATTCTGCATTCATTATTCATCAGAGTAACCTTGGTAGAAATGGAAGCAACTCGCGTAGTGGGATGTGAAAGAAAATCTGAAACCACAACAGCAGTAAACATATGTTCAGATGCAAGAGAAGTTTTACAAACAAACAGCTATATAATACATTATGTTGGTTTTAAAACGCGCTTTTGCTAAATCATTAAATATCGTCCTGGAATTATCGAGTGGATGAATGAGCGTAGGGGCATCAAAATCCTTCAATGTTAAGAAGAGAATGAAGAAAAGCATGCTAAAAAAAAAGCGTGAAGTTGCCTTGTTTCCGGTGGGATTTGTTGCGAAGGATCTTGTCTTCTGAGCAGGAAATGTCCTAGCGCTAAAAAAACAACTGGCTACCTTTCTCCTTGCTTCTCCTTTTTTCCCCAACATAACTCTTATTCGTTAGTGTTCAAATGCAACGGCTATATGAACTTATTTCTTCAGACAGTCAGCAACGTAAAAGTGTGTTCGTTCCAATAAAGAATTCGTGGAATCAGTAAATAAATGCAGGATCCATTCTTCTGTAAAACATTCTTTTTAATCTCTGCCGTAGCCATTTGGGTTAAAACTCTGCACACGTATTGGGAAACAAACAGGCGTGAATACAGGCTAAAACGACAACAAGGATTAAGCCAAAAAGAATCGAGAGAATAAGAATACAATTAGAGTGAGGCGTAGGGACAGGGAGGAGTGGGGTGAGAAACGAATGAAGGACATGAAAAGACGAAGGACAGTGAGACAGAAAGAGAAAAGTGAGGAAAGAAAGAAAAAAAAAAAAACTCAGATGAAGAGGTGGAGGAAAAGGTCAATACAGAGAGTGGATTTGCGTAGGGGGAGATGTAGGCGGACTACTGAGAAGGAACAAAGAACGACAGAAGAACCCAACTGACACAGAATGATAGGTGTTGAAAATAGCTCTTCGCAGAAAAGAGGTACATGGATTGCATGCACACACACACACACACACACACACACACACACACACACACACACAGTGACTGACTGACTGAAACCAATTTATTGTCAGATTAACTCAAAGTTGTACTGACAGACACACACACACACACACACACACACACACACACACACACACACACACACACAACACACACACACAGCTCGCACAGTGGCGCGCACACACGACCAAGTACTCAAGCACACGCACACGTACATAAGACATGATCTTCATCTACCCCCCACTTTCACCCCTTTCTGGTTCCCTTTATCGGGCATGCGCGCACGCACGCACGCACGCACACGCGCGCGCGCGCACACAGACAGAGAAAGAGAGATAGAGATAGAGAGAAGGGATAGATCAGTGATAAATCATGTTCTTAAATAGAGGAAAGGGATAATGATAACAATCCCTACTAAAATAGATTATCCAGTGTTAAATGGTATAAACAAATCTCACGTAACCTAGTTTACTATAGAATATGATTCAATCTGCTGTTGATGGCACGCACGTCGGGCTTTCATCTTGCCTCATTAAAAACAAACAAACAACTACACTCCCTAGATGGTCTACCGTGGATTAGGCGCGACCTATGAACATGGTGTAATCTCTTTCATTCCGTTTATAAATAGAACTGACCACTTATATGTGCTGTAACTAAATGGCTTGCTTGTTCGCGCGGTTTCTGTGACCAACACAGAAGTTAATACAGAAGCAAATCTCTAGAACGGCATGGTAAGAATGATGCTTGCACAAGCTGCTCATGATCATCTGAAGCGTAAGCGCGCTTACACTAGTGAACATATTGCTATGGTAATTCTTAACGTGGTCCCTTGACAATGAATCTGGAATGTCGGACAATGTTCGAGGTTTCGGACGAATCCTGTTCGGTATCAGAGATTTGGTTTTATCCGAAATGTTTAATTTTGAAGAACTTTCTCTATTTTCTGAGCATGGATATGCCCAGGACGCTTACTTTCTTTAGGACAATACACTCACACTGTTAACAAAATTGCGTGCAAGCTGAGAAAGGAACAGAAAATCAAGTGAGACAAAGGAAAATGAAAGCCAGACGCTTCTCAATTGTCATGTAGCCAGCTAGACTCAAGCCAGTGTATTCGAAGCATTGAAAAAAAAACTATCATGACATGAAATGGCTAAAGAACGGCGTATTATCAAAAAAAAATGAAGAAAATTAAGAGCTTATTTGGTTAATAAGCCTTCTGAAGTCAGTTTTTATTGTCAGAGGAACTTTCTGATAGCAATCCACAACATTCACAGCAATCATTCCAGGAGGCACGTGAATAGTGTCTCTTTGCCTTCCCCTTTATTTTTCAAAGTCTGTTCTTTCGAAGCGCTTTTGTTCTTGTGTAAGATTCATGCCAAAATAATCTGCAAGACATTATATTTCTGATTACGGTCAACAGCCCTGTGCCATTCCGATTTCGGTAAAACTATGCAAGGCTCTTGGAAATCAAATTAACGTAGGTTCTATACAAAACGATAATACGAACTGTTTTTTTTTTTTTAAGGATCCAGATATGGGTAAAATCTAAAATAAAAACAGTGAAATAATCCAAAAAAAGAAGAAGGAGAAGAAAACAAAGAGCTAGAAAGAAAAAAAAAAAGAAAAGGAAAAAAGAAGAAATACAAGAAAGGAAATCGGAGAGATGAAAAGACAGAAAGAACGTCACAAAGGAGGGCACAAGCAAAACAAGTGAGAGGAGCACTGGGACGGCACACAAACTGAGAGACAGGCAAAATGGGCCAGACTGACACAAATTGACAGACGTAGCAAAAGCTAGCCATTGACAAACAAGGCTCTGGAAAGGAGGGATGTTTGGAACAGTGGTGAAAAGGTCTAAGCGCGTAGACTTCACACAAACACCATGGGCTTATCCCCCCCCCCCCCCCCCCCCCCCCACACACACACACACACGCATAGGCCTACACACACACACACACACACACACACACACACGCACGCACACACATTGGTGCGCGCACGCGTGCGCCCTACCGATACTTCAATAACATACCATATTGTTTAACTGCAAAGCTTTTGTAGACTTATTTAGATTATAACCAATAAGGGTTTCTTTAGCCGTTATATGTACTTTTGTGACTTCATGTCATTCGTACTGAAAGATCCAGCAGGTGGGCGGGCAAATGACGCATTCAAACCCGTCTTGTAGTTTTGATCTCTTCTCAAAAACCATACTTCTGAAATAGACAGCGTTCAAAAGTCAGCCTCACGCGTGCGGACTAGCACGAGAACAAACAGAATAGTCAATTCTGAGCTAGGATGGCAGCTAAACAAAAAAAGTCTAGACGACGCTTGTGCTGGCTATGTAAACAACACGTTGAAATTCACTTGAAAAACGTTTTATCATCTTCCCCAGACAAGCAAAGTTATCATGCTTCACAAGGGCTGCAAGTAAGTAAAATTACGACTGTACCATCATTCCACTGAAGACAAAAGTGCAATACAAGTCACCGGGGATATCTGTCGTCCGCAGATCCAGGTCGTAGCACTGACAATGGGTTTCGAGTGACAAAAACCCAGGAATCTGAGAATACGACGCTTCAAACGGATTCTCCACATGCTGTGCAAGGAAGTGACACAGACTAATCATGTCAGGCCGAAGGCCTCACATCGCCAGCAGACAGCCACCTGCAATAAGAAAGCGCAGTATGCTCGCTTGAAACGAGCACGTATCTCAACATGATTCCCCGACCGGAACCATTCCGCAGAGTATAGTGGAAGGTGGACGTCCACAAGACAGACCGAGAAGTCTTGAATGGACAAGGTTAAGGACCGAATCTAATTACAACAGCTCTACCCTGTTGCAGATTTAGAACAGAAGACTAAGAATCATTGATAGTATGATTTATGCGTCCAGCATGATGCCTAAGGCGTACTGTCATATGAAAAAAAAGGAGTATACCAACTTTCCCTGCCTTGGTTGTGGAAAACTGTATTTCTGACATGAACCACGAAAACAACTACAAACTATTTCACATTTACTGCTCACTTCACCTTACACAAGCAGACATTACCAAAGGTCCTCACTGACAATGTGAAAGAAAACAGATGAGAAGAATAGGAACGTAAGATTCATAAGAAAAGAAATGTTCAAAATCCCCTAAAGTCACTAATCGTTGCTTTTTTTTTTTTTTTTAAACCACGAGCCGATAGGCCATGGAAATCAAACAATATATCAGACATCCCATAAAATTGATGCAATTAGCATGCCCTTGAAAAAGATAACGGAAACATGATCTGGGCAAAAAGGAGTTTATATGTCAGACCAAGATTCACTGAAAGCTGTCTTGCTTCTAGACAAATAGTTAAAAAAAACACAATTGCTGTCGAAATGTCTTTGTCTGACTGCCGGACTGCTTCTAACATTTTCTGTCCCTGTCTTAATTTTCATTGAGTTTTTTTTTTTTCTTTAACGGCGTTCAATTTTTGCATAGAGCCAGTGATCTGAAGAAGACCCGCCTACATATGAACGTAAAGTTCAGTAAGTTTGTCTACATTTTTTTTTTCTATTTCCTCAACATAAGTTTAAATGTAAATTAACAAATCTTTGGCGTTGCTATTGAAACGAAACTAAACGCAGTTGAAATGAAATGAGGCAGAGAACAGTAAACAATAAACAGTAAACAAGCAGGGCAACTTTTGCTCTCACAAAGAAAACCTAACACAGAATAACTTTTAGTTCAAGACTGGCACAGTCTTTTAAATTTGAATAAAGTCAGACAAATACAAAGACGAACAATCTAATGGAAATCAAACGCGTCAAAGGAAACAAAGATTTACAAACGATGACAGGCAATTGCTGAAAGAAGAAAAAATGATGACAAAAGCAGCAAAGAAAACGAAAAAAATAGAAGACAGAAGAATGAGTGGGCGTAGAATCGAAGTGGGAAGAAAGCAAAAGCAAGAAAATACAATAATAAACACAACAACAGTCAAGGAGAATGAAAGGATGCACGAAAGAAAGAGCTAACGAGAAGGTCAGAAAAGCAGGCATGGACGCAGAACACATACACATAGAAACTAAGCAAAAAGACACACTCAGGAAAAGAAAGGAATGAAAGAAACGGCACTCGGTGGACAGAAGACCGCCGCCAATAGTCTTTCAGGTTCGAGATTGCTTGTTACCACTAAGTGGGGCAAATGCTCATTGTGATTTTTACTATTGTTGTCATCCCCGGAGATGATATTTGTATGATAGACCTGTCGATCTTGTAGTTTTTTGTGTGTTTTTTTCCATTGATTTGGTTCGCCATCCACGCTCCAGAGTGGAACGCACGTGAAGTTTAAAGATGATAATTTAAAATGAAAATGAGATGTCTTATTTGATGATTGTTTATTCTCAATGTGTCTTTCAGATGCCTAGAAAAAAAACTGTGTTTATCTTGCAGGTCCACTACAGCATGTTCCGGAGTATGTGCATATGTGAAACGTGTGCTTACGATATGTGCCCTAGTTCTAAGGTGGTTTAGGGGGTCTCCGGATGCGTCTTCAGCTCACAAAACAAAATAACATGTTTAATCTACTAAGTAATTAACCCCAATCACACTGATGTCTTAGCGCTCGTGTGGGAACTTGAAGACAAACTTGCTGATTTCCCTGAAAACATCTGCCAAGACACCTTCAACTCGCTGCTACAAGAATCAAGTACCAGCAAGTTCTTCCAGCATGGGAAGACTTTCTGCAGCACTTGTGGTTGAAAATGGAGAACTGTTTGCATTCTGGATGACCTACGTTGACCTGGTTCAAGATCTCCTCCTTGGTCTTCTGCGAGCAGCCCGTGAAGGAAACTGGAGTTTGTATCTCCATGCCATCCGTTCACTGATAGCCTGGTGCTTTGCTTATGACAAGTTGAATTATGCCAGGTATCTTCCAGCATATTATGGAGAGATGACAAACCTGCCCCAGGAACACCCTGAGATTTATCAGGAATTCAGAGATGGCAAGTTCGCTGTTCAGCTTTCAGAGTATGTCCCTTCGGGCGAATCCAAGTTGAGCAGACTATAGAGGTCACCGTGAACAAAGACACTCACACAGTGGGAGGGACCACAAGGTTCAGCCTGCAGCCAAGTGCAGTCAGTAGGTACTATCTTACTTCTGAGTACCGAAGTGGATTCTTGGCAAGGCTTAGGGAACTGGTCAGTTCAAACAGACAAGGATTCAATCATCCAGACCTGCAGCAGTCAAGGATCAAGGTGGACGAGCAAGCTGTATCTGCTGTGGGAAGAGACACTGTCGAGCTGGATCAACCCATTTGAAGAGAACTCTGATCTTGTCAGCGTTTCACCTGGTGCCATTGCGCCAGCAGACGTAGCAACTGACATCAAAAAAAGCCCATGAAACAGGAGAAAAAGCCAATGCTGTGTTCAAGAAGGGACAGACTGGAAACTGCACCACCTTCAAAGAAGTTCCATGACCCAATGAAGAAATGTTCACTGAAAACATTTGGAACAGTTCTAAAGAAGAAGCAAACAAGGTGCCAAGATGGGCGGTCAATGATCTTGAAAGCAGACAGAACACTGTGTGGCCGCATGGTGGTGATGGGTCAGGCCAGAAAGAGTGACATGAAAAGAGCTTCTGCGTCACCCTCTGGGACCACTGCCTTGGTCTCTTGCCACTCCTGATGGGCGGTTTGGAAAAAAAAAACAGTCATCTATGGCTAAAAGCTTTGCAAAAAAGCTCAACACTAGTTGACTCAGTGCCACAACATTCTGCTACTATGTGGATGGTATGGCACTCGTGCAGCGTGTCAAGGTCACAGAACAGACCAAGTCTGAGGAAGTTGCAGATCATCATCTCAATGGCATTGAATGAAGCGCCTTTCAGCACAAGGCTTGACGTTGTGTTTGACTGTTACTGGGACCAGTCCATCAAATACACGGAGAGAACAACTCGTGGGGGCGAATTCAGTGGCATGAGAGTGCAGAATGTTGCTCCAGGACAGATGATCAAGCAATAGCGCGATTCCTCACTGAAGATGCAAACAAGACACGTCTGGTCGAGTTTCTTGCTGATGAATGGAGGGGAGAGAAGTACAAAGAAAAGCTCGACCAACTGAGAAAAGTCATGTACTTCACTTGTGAAGAGAGCTACTTTCGTCTGTCTGCTGGGAGGTGCCAGGTTGTTCCAGAGCTCCAATGCTGGCAAGAGGAAGCTGATGGCAGGATGTTGCTTAATGCTGATCATGCTGTCAAGGAAGAATATGAAGCTGCCATCATCAGTTCCGAAGATACCGACGTATTTGTGCTGAGGTTGGCCTGCAGCAACAAGACCCCAGCACCGCTCTTCCAGAAGAAAAGAACGTCAGCACGGACACACTTGACTGATGTGAAACAAACCGCTGATTCTCTGGGGATAGATGTCTGTGATGCACTGGTGGAAATCACGCTTATACAGATTGTGACACAGTCAGTGCTTTTGCAGGAAAAGGAAAAGCCAGTGCTCTGAAGACCCTGAAGACGAACAAGGCTGTATGTTGCACATTTTCAGAATTAGGCCAGAGCTGGCAGTTGACAGGTGAACTGTTCCAGAGGCTTGAGTGTTGCAGACTTTATGCACCACGAGAGACTGTCACTGATGTGGATGAGCTACGGTATCAACTCATCTGTGCCAAGAATGGCGATGTTGAATCGCATCAATGCCACCATGTAAGGACCCTCAGAAAGCATGCCATGCGTGCAAACTATCAGGCAGGGCTGTGGAAAAGATGTCTCCAGAATGAGCCAGAAAGCCCAGGACCAGCAGAGAGTGATGGAAGACATAGTGCGTGGATGACAAGAATCTGCTGGTTGTGGACTGGATGGATGCTGCACCTGCTCCCATCGGTGTTCTTGAGCTGCTTGCGTGTTCATGCAAGAAGACATGTATCTTGGATGACTGCACATGTATGCAAAACAAGTTGAAGTGCACAGACATGTGCCAATTGAAAGACTGTACGAATCAGGTGGGTGAAGATGACGGTGACATGACCAAGCTTCTGGATGCAGCTGGTGATGAGACTGATGATGAACTTGATAAGTTGTGAGGTGTGATGTTGATACTACTGCAAATCTTCAAGAAACAAAGGACTGTAACAGACAGCTGATACCAGAGTGATGGAGGGCTTAGGTGAGAATGATTCCAGATAGTTTATACCTGTGTAATGCATTGTTTGAATTCACAGTTAAGTTTCAAACCCCATGATGAAAGCAATTTAGTTGTACATTGAAGGCAAGATGTTGAGAGTAGGACGCCAAGGGCAGTTAACAAAGAAAGTGAAGCTTTTTTTTCTTTGTTGGAAAGCGCATAGAAAGCACTGTATTTCATGTAGATAACATGACAATGCTATTTTTAATTGAATTTAATATCTGAAGCTGTTTAATATGTAGTATTTGCTTGAGCTTTGCAAAAAAAGTGCCGAGCTTGGCGTGAATGCATGACTCAAGATGGTAGGTGTAGAAATCATGAGATAACACACAGAAAGCTACAAGATCTGTAGGTCTATCATAATTTTCTTATATCAGGGGACCCTGCAGATGTTAAAAATCCATGATAGACCTTGCCCCACTTAGTGGTAACAACTACCCCTACTTCACTGACCAGGCTGAAAGGCTACAAGGTCGAACACACCAATTCTTTACTCTGGATCCGCAACAAACTTTAATGGATTTATTCTTGGAAAATATTCCATCTCTCCATCACTCTTCGTTCAAATCGGCTTGGTAGTCTTGGAGTTACTCTGCTGAACTGGTCCTAAACTCATTCTTTTTTAAAAAAAAATCCTGACCGCATTTAAGAGTTTGTTTGAAGCCATATTTCATCTCTCCATCAGGTTTCGATAAAATCGGCTCAACAGGTTTTGCAGAATCTTGCTGGGCAGACAGACCAGCCAACAGTCGCGGATACAAACAAAAGCTCCCTGTCGGAGGCTGAGAGAAATGGGAGAAACAGAACATTTCGGGGAAAGGGGAAGTGGAGGGGGCATAGAATGATACGCCGCATAACGAAACCTATCTGAGCGGAATAACAATAGGTTGTCATGAAACCAGTAATGAAAAAGGATGGGTTAGACTGACATGAGGCAGACGAAATAACAGTGCTGTTCACGTCACAGGTCTGCACGTTGAAAGCAGAGGTTAGGATCGACATGCACAAGGATCTTACGGCCAGAATTTGCACAAGGCTCACACATGCACCCAAGTACGTGCGCGCGCGTTTTCATACATGCGCGCGCGCACACACATACACACAAACACACACAAGCGCTCACACAAGCATTCACACACATATGCACGCGCGCGCACACAAATGTATGCACACACACACACACACACACACACACACACACACACACACACACACACACACACACACAGATGCATTGTCTTAACGATTGTCGGCATTTTTTTCACCATTCAATAAGCATACAGTTATTTGATTTTTTTAACGAAAAGTGGCAACTGAAACAAAATTTACAAATTCTTCTCTCTCTAATTGCCAGTTGTAATGCGAAATTGACAGGTGAGTATATATTATTTCGTTGTACACAAGCAAATCTTAATACTAGTGGAAGTCGGTGAAACTGTGTTGCCCGTTTCAGAAGTAGTGTGATTTTTGTTCTTTGGTCAACAGAACATTCAACTGTAACATAATAGTCTACTCGGTGTTTTCTTGTGAATCCCCTCCCAACACCCTAGCCTGACTTACTCAGCCGACTCGAGCTTTTATTATTCACCCCCCTTCCCTCCTTTCCCGAAGTCCCCATTTCTTTTTCTTTTCTGTCTTAATGTTGTTTGATTATTTTTCGGTAATAATTGATCCACTAACTATATGATAACATACAAATGAAGTGTCTAAAAGGAGCAAAGCTGATGGACAGACATAATACATGAGTCTACTAACCACCCGCCAACCATTTCTTTGCTCTCTCTCTCTCTCTCTCTCTCTCTCTCTCTCTCTCTCTCTCTCTCTGTCTGTGTGTGTGTGTGTGTGTGTGTGTGTGTGTGTGTGTGTGTGTGTGTGTGTGTGAAAGTGCGTGAAGAACTTTATGCCTCGCTTTCCCTTCGTGATCTAATTTTGACCCAAGCTCTGAATTACGTTCATGGACTATATGGGTCTGATTTATCGTGAACTTCGGTGCATTTCTGTTTTTTATTGTTGTTTTTTTTTTATTTTCTCAGATCCTTTGAACGATCACTTTTGTAAAACTACAAAATAGAAAGAAATGGGAGCTACGAAAACAAAACAAAAATTCGAAAGACGATAGTGTTGTTACAATTCTCCAACGACTATATAACAATAAGAAATGTGTTCGATTTAATTCATTTACGTTGAGGACAGAGACTAAAATGAATAAACCAACCAAACAACAAACAAACAAACAAACCAACCTTAACTAATCAGCACCGTCTCTCCCTGTCTGTCTGTCTGTCTGTCTCTCTGCGTTGTGTGTGTGTGTGTGTGTGTGTGTGTGTGTGTGTGTGTGTGTGTGTGTGTGTGTGTGTGTGTGTGTGTGTGTGTGTGTGTGTGTGTGTGTGTGGTGGTTACTTATTCACTTTTTTTTTTTTCACTCAAAATTAAAGGGTATTTGAAACGGTTTTTTTTGTGTCAAACTACCAACAAAACCAGAAATGTAACGGGAATATATTTAAAAAACAAACAAACAAAAAATAAAACAACAAAAAAAAAAACCATGGAAGCTACTTTGGAAAACAAAACGGAGACTTCTTTGACAGATAGGTTGGGAAAGAAAAAGATTACAAGAACGATCGACAGAAAGTGTGTCACCGACAAGTGAAATAACAGGACAACAGATTAATTTAATGAGCATCTAACCGACCGATCTACCAACAACAGACGGTCCTTCAACAAAGGTAACTGAAGAGGATGTCACTGCCTAATTAAAAACAACACTCTGCCCGTTAAGTTAACGATGGCTGGTTTAACAACAGACACACCTTGTTAAGATAGTAACCACGGGGGGTTATACCACCTGACTTACCCAGCAACAGACTGCCTGTCGAGCGGGTAACTAAAGAGGATGTGACTGGCGGATTTAATGACAGACTGCTTGTAAAGTTGGAAGCCAAAAAGGAGATTGTATCACCTGATTTCAGACCAGCAAACAAAGCCTGTCAAATTGGTTATTAAAGGAGGATCAGACTGATTTACCAACACAAACTGTCTCTGTCAAGCTGGTTACTAAGGAAGGTCAGACTGTCTCTGTCAAGTTGGTTACTATGGAGTTTCACCAACACAAACTGTCTCTGTCAAGTTGGTTACTAAGGAGGGTCAGACTGATTTACCAACACAAACTGTCTCTGTCAAGTTGGTTATTAAGGAGTGTCAGACTGATTTACCAACATAAACTGTCTCTGTCAAGCTGGTTACTAAGAGGGTCAGACTGATTGACTGACACAGATTGTCAACTGATTTGGCAACTAAGGACGGTCAGACTGATATACCAATACAGACTCTCTGTCAAGATCGTTAAGTACAGAGGTTCATACTGATTGCCAAAACAACCTGCCTATCACATTAGTACTGAAGCAGGATCAGACTGATTTTCCAACAATACACTGCCTTTCAAGGTGATAGCTATGGTGGATCAGTCTGACTCATTTACCAACAACATTCGCAAAAAAAAAGGTCAGATTAATTGCATTTACCAAAAATATACTACCTGTCGAATACGGTAACTAGGGGAGGTCCAACGGATTTACGAACAACACACTTCCAGTCAAGCAGGTAATTAAAGAAGATTATACCAACTGGTTTACGAAAATAACAAATTGTCAAGTAGGTAGTCAACGAGAATCAGACTACGGACTGTCTCCCAGGTATGTAACCATGAAGGAACGGACTGACCGATTTTTCTACAACGGACTGTCTGTCAAATAGGCTGCCAAGAAGATTCTACTAACAGATTTAACAACCGTCTGTCGGTCAAATCATTAACCAAAGAGGATCAAAGAGACAGATTTCTATTCACAAGTCGCCTGTAAGCAGGCAACCAGATCGAAGGGAATTACACAGTCTGATTTAAAAAAACAACAGACAACCTACCTTTAGTGGGTCACTCGAGACGGTCACACTGGTTTTATTACAACCCATAAATGGCAGATTATACTTACCAATAAACGTACAAGATACTGATATATACATGTACCAGAATGATCTGCTAACTGAATAACAACCTCAAGACTAATTCTTATACAACAGACAGTCGAGCGTGTGTTCAAGAAGAATCCTACTGTGAAATTTAGTATCATTTTGCCTCTCTGACCCACGAAGCTTCATGGTCCTAGTGAAAAGATGGAGGATCCGGTGGAAGTTGCGAATCTCTCCCCCCCCCCCCCCCACCCCACACACACACACACACACACACACACACACACACACACACACACACACACACGATCATTATACGTCAATTTCACTCTCATCACAAAAGCAAGTATTGGCTGTAGCAAATGTGATATGACTTCAAAGACAGCCATTGTGCCTCATCTTCTCTGGTGTTCTTCCAAAGATTGGTCATCGTAAAATGAACCCCTCTTGGGATCAAGAACCCGGTATGTCATCCATTAGTCAGATTCTACTGTTATCACGACCTAATTTTGTCAAAGAGATACAGTAGGCAACACGAAGGCCGAGTAGTATAGCTAGCTAAATTCTAGAGTAAAAGTTCAAGCGGAGAAAATCACTAAGCAGAAGGCGATTCGGAAGAAAAAAAACAGGATTACTACGCGTTTTGATACTCAAGTCTTGAACAGACAAGACAGACAAACACCAGATTCTGATAGGTATACTGAAAGACCCCTGGCATTTCCCTGAGATCACTTTCATCATTTCTTTTGTTCACGCTCAAAATTCTTCGCAACTTAAAACTGTCTTAAGACCATTAAAACCGAACAACAACTCGGATAAGTTTCACGGATGGTTGCGTTTAAAAAAGAAACTTTTTTAAATGTTGCTTTA
>JADBJO010004907.1:115000-135000 GCA_016801955.1 Conus betulinus
AGGGCCATTAAGTTAATTCATTTAAAATCGTGTTCCTTGACAAAGAGGGATACTAAACTTAAAAACATTCTTCCTTTTAAAGATAGACTCCATTTCAACAAATGCTTATGCACGTACAATGTAAAGAATGGATCACCAAAATCACCAAAAGCTTTGTCACCAATAGAAATAGACACACTCAGAAACTGTCTTTTCCCAGACCACAAACTAATCTCTATAAATCAAGTTTTGTATACTCTGGAGGGATCGCAAGGAACATTTGTCTTCTCTTTAAAATCATTTCCCTCGAAACAGGCATTTAGAAAAAAGAATGTGATGGAAACTCTGTACAACAATTAAAGGTCATGCCCCGCCCTGCCTGCCCTGCCTTCTCTCCTCTCCCCTCTCTCTCTCTCTCTCTCTCTCTAACTATTTGAAATTATGTTCCAAGTATTGTTTCTTATTATTTCATATGTTGTGCTATGAGTTATGTGCATATGTGTATAGTTGAAGTTGTGTGCTTTTCAAATATTATTTGTAACTTTTTCCCGTTGCATGCCATATTTGTTTCTTTTTTTATGAGGGCAGCATGTAAAAAAAAAGCTTGACAGCTTAGTATTTAACCCTCAATAAAGACAAGTCTGACTTGACTTGACAGAGAGAGAGAGAGAGAGAGAGAGAGAGAGAGAGAGAGAGAGAGAGAGAGAGAGAGAGAGAGAGAGAGAGTCCCTAAAAAGAAAAGAAATCCTTAAGTAAAACAGAGTAAATGTTACATTAAAAAAGTGAGAAGAAAAAAAAAAACGCCAAAAGAACAGCCCATAAGGGTAAACAGAGGACAAAGCGGAAAGCGTGAAAGAGATAACGTAAGCCAACAGGAAATTGCTTCGATGACAGCCGAGAGCTAAACCGCCGAGGAATTTACCTTGAATGGAGCAAGGAAGGCATCCACTGCTGCTTCTTCAGGGGGCACGGTTGGGAGGGAAGCACAGGCGGCTACAACTGTAAAAGACCACAAACAGACATTAGACGACGTATCTGAATGTGGGTCCGTGTTGTTTGTGTGTGTGTGTGTGTGTGTGTGTGTGTGTGTGGGGGGGTGTGTGTGTGTGCGTATGTGTGTGTGTGCGTGTTTGTATGTGTGTCTGTCTGTCTGTGTGTGTGTGTCTGTGTGTGTGTCTGTGTGTGTGTGTGTGTGTGTGCGCTCGTGAATCTGTGAATATGTCTGAGAGAGATCTGAAAGTCTGAGCGTCTGAGAGAGGGTGCGTGCACGAGCGCTCGAGAGAGAGTGAGATGAGAGAGAGAAAGAGAGAGAGAGAGAGAGAGAGAGAGAGAGAGTGGGGGGGGGGGGAGGGAGAATAGGATGAGAGGGGGTGGTATGTTCAGGACTGTCAGGGAGGATAAATTAATTGGCAAAGAGACACAGACAAACAAGCAAACTTAGATACAGAGAGACAGATGTAAACAAATCCAGAGACGAGAGTCAATCTTGCTTGACTTGAAGTAGTTCGTGGATTGCCGAGACCCTAACATTCGGGGAAATATATATTTTAAAGAAGGAGACGAAAATATAATGAAACGAAATAAAAGAAAAGAAAAGGAAATACAACAACATTATTCTCAGCATCCATGCCAGTTTAATGTCTGTTGAAGTATGCCACACGATCTGCTTCGCCCGTTCCTTTAACGCGCTGATTTCGGCTTTCACGTTTTCGTTGAATTGTGTTATATCTTGATTTTTAAAATGGTCTTATATTATATTGTGTATATGAATATCTAAATTATTTAACTTTTCATTTTTGTTCTGCATATTTCAAACTTCCATTCATTTTGATTGTCCACTCAAGTGAACAGACACGGCATACTTTGTTCACGCACTCCTTTACGGTTTCACGATTTTATTTCGTTTTAGGTATTTACTTCAGTATGACCACTCTTTATTATTTTCTTGGATTTTTTTTTGGTTTGGTTTGCTGTTACACTGCTGAACTCCACATATCTTGAGTTTCTGTTTTTGGTGATTGTCAGCTTCATTGAACAGGTTCTCACATACTCCTTCCAATTCCATGATTTTGTTCAGCAGCATCACATTGTGATCTTAACGTGTTCTTGGTGTGTTGCCATCATTTACATTTTTTTTTTTTTTTTTTTGGGGGGGGGGGGGGGGGGGGGGGGGGGGGGGGGGCGCAATGTTTTATTCTAAATCTATTATCTTTAGAGAATCTAAATTCGTATTGTTTCATTTTTTCAATCAACAATTAATTCATCAACAGAGACAAGAACAAAAATGATAGGAAATAAAACAAAACATGAACTAAAAAGCGCATTTCCACTCTACAATGCAACTGTGACACGCAGAAGTACCGTGTGTAAAGAAAAAAAAAAATCCAATAACATTAACAATAAGTGTGAGGTGCACATGTTGTTCACAATATCTAAAACATGTGCACATAGAGAATAAACAAAAACTGTCCCCATAGATTGCCTAAATGATAACAATGCCGGTTTTCTTTTTTTCAATTTATTCTATTTTGTTCCCTTTCACTTTGAGGGTCTATGTATTTTGTATTATTTTGTCTTAATCACCTTTCCTTGTCATTCATTACACTGCACTGAATGCATAGTTTTTGGTTTTTCATGGATAATTTTGTAAAGATTCATCCAGTCCCTTATTATTTTGAAAATTGTGATCGAATTATCAGTCATCGAACTTCAGTGCTCGACAATTATGCGCTAAAAAAAACACTGTTCACTTCAGTAAGTAGTCATAGACCATGATTCTTTTTAATATATATACGCAATTAAAATTGTAATTACGCAATTTGCTGTCGTGTAAGAGGATAAAATAGAATGATAAATAATCGATAAAATTGATAAAAATAACCAAAAAAAAAAAATCATCATGACATCCCCCTTCTCTCTCTCTCTCTCTCTCTCTCTCTCTCTCTCTCTCTCTCTCTCTCTCTTTCTCTTCTGTACGTCGTGTTGCCCTCTATCGTATCGTCTGATTATTTTGTGATCTATGGCTTTCACACATTTTGTTCAGTGTTTTCTTTTGGATGACTTGTGAGTTGATTTCAACGTGGTGACAACCTTGATATGGCCCTTTGCGGTCGGCTGGGCTATAAGCAACACTACCATTACCATCAACACAGCACAATCAAAACAAAACAAAAGAAATAGCAACAAACTTCTTTTTGTCAGCATTCTTAGCAAACCCGCCTGTTCCATCTTGTCAAGTCAAGTCACCATGATGTTCTGACAGAATCAGATCGTTGTCACCCACTCTGCTCGGGAATTGGTTGTCGGACAGTAACGCAAGCTCATTCTCAATTATGCAGCACAGATTCTGTCACTGGGACTCTCATCATGGAATACGTCACGCACGGTGCCATTAAGTCTATTAAATAACACTTGCAAAGGTGGGCAGAAACTGTGAAGAGAGAGAGGTGATAAAGAACCTACTGCTGGTCATTCTCTGTTCCTCGTGGTTGCGACAGAAAGCGGGACTTCTATGGCCAGTGCAGCTCCCACTTAACACAATGGCGTCGAGTGTGGTCATATTTCACACACGGGATCAGACACGCAAACAGGGCATCTCTCAGTCGAGCACCATCGCTTTGGTTTGTGCTTAAACATTTCTCTGCATTGCACACACACACACACACACAGGGAGACAAATGGTCCCTTTGAAAACAAACCAAAGGGACGTAATCGATCAACAGACAGCTCGCATCGCTCAACTTTTAAAGTAAAAAAGAATTGTCTCTAACTCCCCATCCCGCCCCCCCCCCCCCCCCCCCCCCCCCCCCCCCCCCCCTCCTCTCTCTCTCTCTCTCTCTCTCTCTCTCTCGTCGGCCTGTTAGCTGGAGTCACTGTTTGCGTGACTGCTTCCGTGTCTGTCCGTCCATCTTACTCGTATGTTTTTGTGCGCGCGCGCGCGCGCGCGCGCGCGCACGCGCGCGCGCACGCACACACACACACACACACAAAACATGAAATTAACGTGGTATGGTGTCACTTTGGCCATCTTGTCACACGTATGAGACTTACCAATGTTGATGAGGGTAGTGGTCACGATATGATTAAGATGATGATGAGATGACGATAATGATAAATGACGATGATGATGATGATAATGATGATGATATACAAGTCACATCCCTGCTGAGCTCAGGATGCTTAGAAACACAAAAACAAAACAAACAAACAAAACCCCTACATTGAAACACATGACTACATCGCTTCTTACCAAAAAGACCATCAAAGCTTCAACATTCGCCATTCCTGCTGACCTTACCGCCCCGCCTCTTTACATCGCGGAAGAACTCGCGGGTAACCTTCAGCACAGACTCCCCACTGATGTGGTGATGGACTTTGCAAAACTCTTCGACAGGGTCAACCACAGCCTTCTGATACACACACTGAAAGACTATAGCATGGAGGAGTAGGTGGACATCGAGAGATGGACAGCGGACATCCTGACCGAGAGACCTGAACCGTTATCGTAGAGGTAAGCTGACAGCGTCCTCTGCCAGCATCCTTTCTGCTTGTACATCAATGACTTTCCTGACAGAATGGCTTTCTTTGCCAGTTTGTTCGCTGACGACAAAATCCTCTACATCCTGATAGCGTGAGCTCAAGATAAGCACAGATCCCAGAACTCTGAAAAGAAAAAAAATTGGGACACCGAATACGACACATCATTCAACTCGGACAACTGTACCATCATACATGTCACCTGGCGAACACCCACCACTTCCCCAAAATATACGCTCCAAAATAAACATTTCAAAAGAGGTAGCAAAGTAAAGTAAAGGGAGCCAACCTAAAAGATTCAGTAAATAGGAAGGCCACATCAGCAACATCGGGGCCAAAGCCAACATATATCTTGAGGTTTTTTTTTTTTATTTTTTATTTATTTTTTTTATTTAAGGTTCCTGAAAATGAACAAGAAAACCTCAAGAAGAGACCGACAAATCGCTGGTTCGTCTCCATCTTAGGTACGCCTCTCAGTGTGTATAGAGCTAAAAGCAGCTGAAATAATAATGCATTAACATCCACGACATTAAATTAACGGGTGCACAGCGCAAAGCAGCTCGGGTGACTGAATATTCGACCAACATCAAACGTGTCTGCAATGATTTATGAACTGAAATGGCTCAAACAAGATGACTGCCAAAAGTCATACCACATTCTTGTAAAAAAACAAACAAACAAAAAAAAACAAACAAAAAAACAGCAAAAAAAAAAAACTGCAGCTGCAGTGTAAGTGCAGACGGCTCCAGTTATCCGACAGGGCAAGAACGTGACCAGCAGAACTGCATAATACTCTGCCGCAAAAAAAAAAAGGAAACTTCTTCATCCCCAGTATCATCAGAGACAGGAACACCCTCAGCAAGCCCCATCTGCCAAGTCTTTCTTTTTCTGTACAGCAGGGATCTCACAGAATTTTGGGGGCACAAACCAACCCTATCTCTTTTGTCCACACAGGAGCAGCTGTGGTTTAGCTGGCATTATGCCGGTCGTGCCGCGTCAGCCTCTTCTTCTGCTTCCCTCCCCGTCCACACTCCCCGCCTCCTCTTTCTGGCTTTGTTTCCCTTCCTTCCAGTCTCTCTTTGCCCATGACGCAACAGTGATGATCAGGACAAAAAAAAAAAGGGGGGAACCAACAAACAAACAAACAAAACACACGCACTAAAACACGCAAACGCGTGCGCAGAGACACAGGCACGCACACGCACACATACACACACACACACACGCACGCACACACACACGCACGCGCGCACACACACACACACACACACACCATTTGCACACCATAGACACTTTCACAATATGGCAGAAGTACAAATGGTATGACATTAAGTTTTTAGCTTAAACTGAAAGTAGTGAGAGACGGAGCATGGCATACACAAAAAGTGAGCTCATCCCACTAAGCAGCTCCGAGATAAGGAAACGCGGGCAGATCTGAATGAAGGCTTTTATGGAAAAGGAATGTGAAAGACGCGCGTGTCATCTGAACAACGGATGAACGTGGCACGATATATACCAATGAACAAGTTCAGACAGTCAATGTGGTTCTGTGCCAGTGATATCGTTGAAAAAGTTTTACGAAACTGGTATTCGCTCCAACTAGACACTGGTAGCCAATGCAGCTCGGAGAGTACCATTATTATTCTTTTTCTGTTACTTTGAAAACCAGACGAGCAGGTTTGGATATATATACATAAACAGTGCCACACACTATCATCAATAACAATCATTACTCGGTTTACACAATCGTACACGCGCGAACGCACAGACACACCCGCAAACGCGCGCATGCGCGTGCGCACAGACAGACAGACAGACGACACACACAGACACACACACACACACACACACACACACACACACACACACACACACACACACACACACTATAAATAAGAGTACTAACAGCATTTTCTCGGCTATTGTAAACATGATGATAATTTTTGTGATGTCGACGATCAGTGATACTGCTGTTGTTGTCGTTCTGATTAGAGTGTTGGGTTTCGCATGACGTTCAATAACAGTGTTAATATTATTATCATTATTTATAAGAAATACTTATATAGCGCCTATTCTCGGCTAGTGACCAGCTCTAAGTGCTTTACACGCCACACTCGTTTACACTGCGAGCTGCCTACCTGGGAAGTGCCGACTGAAGAGCTGCCAGCTGGCGCTTCATTCAGTCGTTTCCCGTATCATCCAGTCCATATCCTTCAGTGTTGTTCACTCAGTTTTCTTACTTCCTTCATTCTTACCATTTCTTACGCAAGGTGCATACTATGTGTAACGTGTCATCCATACCAACAGCCAAACTAGCCTTCTCTTCCGAAAGTTGGTGATGGGGGATTTTACGTGTGTGCAAGATGTTACGCGTGCGTTCACACGCGGAACCTCGGTTTATAGTCTCATTCGAAGGACTGTATGGGAAATGGAATCAGAACCAATGTTAACTCCGAGGGAAAAATCCTCCCCGTACCGAAACAGCCGGCGGAGATTCGAACCTGCAACCTCAGGATCACCAAGATTACAAGTCTGGCGTTCTACCAAATCAGCTATTCTGGCCCCTAATTACATTAAGATTTTTGGGGAAGTACATCTAGTTTTGAGTCGATTTCATCATATCTGCAATGAACTGGTGTTAATATATATATATATATATATATATATATATATATATATATATATATATATATATATATATATATATATATTGTTAAAAATAGGGTGATAAAAGGAAGTTTTAAAAACCAACAGATCTGTTTCGAGCCAGCGCTCTCGTCAGGATCCTGACGAGAGCGCTGGCTCGAAACAGATCTGTTAGTTTTTAAAACTTCCTTTTATCACCCTATTTTTAACAGATGTTGCTCCCCAAGGGGTTGAGCACTTTAAGATTTTTATTAGGCGTTTTAGCAGTATTTTATATATATATATATATATATATATATATATATATATATATATATATATATATATATATATATATATATATATATATATATGTGTGTGTGTGTGTGTGTGTGTGTGTGTGTGTGTGTGTGTGTGTGTGTGTGTGTGTGTTGTATTTTTTAAAATTCAAATCTTTGCCAAGTCATCACTATCCTGATGGAAGAATTGTTAACCTACACTTGTTTCCCCCCCCCACTACTTAATTGTTCAGCAGTATATTGTTTGGTCAATCAGTGGGCGATTGCATATCTTAGGAGATCCAAGTAAAGGTTGTTCTACACAGTTCTTAGCCGCTGACAATGCTGGGGTTATTGAACAGCAGAGCTGATCACTCAGACTGTTCCATACTTTTTGATCTCCCTTGTATCCTTGAATGGATCCTCAAACATCGGCTCAAAGATTGTCCCCTACATTTTATACTGTTTGCATAATGTTTTTAGTTTTTCAGCAACTTTTTACTTCTCCACACTTTCGTTTTAGTTTATTCCACTGCCTTTCTCTGGCTGCTTTGGGGGTGCTGTTGGATTCTTCTTTGAGTCCTTGGTGGTGAGAACACCACAGAATTACGGATTGTGGTGTGCCTCTATTTGCCGCCAAGACTACAGACCAAACCAACCGTGTCTTCCTCACGAGTTCAGATCCGATGACTGAAAAATCTAGGATCAAGTAATACGTAATCTAGGATCAGGTATATACGTAATCTAGGATCAGATGATACTAAATCTAGGATCAGGTGATATGTAATCTAGGATCAGGTGATACGTATAGATCTGTTTTCGAGAGAGATTGCGATGGATCCCTCATGCAACAAGTATAGGGTTTTCGTTTTTTTTTTTTTAATATTCATTTTTTTTTTTTTCTTAAATCCAAATCTAAGTACTAGTCTACATTTGTTTCCCCTCACTACTTAATTGTTAAACACTATAATGTGTGTGTCTGTCTCTTTCTATACACGTGCGTGTATCCGTTTGAGAGTGTGTGTGAAAAAGGTGAGTGAGCCTGTTCTCAAGAGATGGGGTGTTGAGTTGTTTGCTTGAGTTTTTTTTTCGTCTTTTTGACATGATAACGTCGGACATAGTAAAAGCTCTGATGTGGTCTTCTGAGTTGTCTGGTCTATAAATAACGTGAGACGAAGAACAGCTATGACTCTTTCATTCACGTGCTATTTTATTTATTAAGCTGTATTACCGCCGTTTTATTTACCTCAATTTTCCTGTGAAAAAAACGCTGCAACAGTAGTAAAACACTATGTTTCGGTGAAAACTCCCTTTGTGCACTGTTAGAAATAGGTATCAACGTTTTGCGAAATAATGCGGAAGCAGCTCGCACGTACTGGGTACATTGTGATACAACAATAAAAAGCGCTGGAACATCTTTTCTTCTTTCATGTTGTTTACCGACTAACCTTTACTGTGAAAAGCTAGCGTGTCATGGCAAGGTTCGGAGAAAGGGCGCTGATGAAGTGATGTCAAACGTAACACGACGACGTTTGTCGTTCTCTAACAACTACTGTGAGTGAAGATAAATACCAAAGTTACTGTAAACTGTTGAAAGCACTTTCTAGACTAGACGGGAACCACGCGACTGGGCCTACTGTAACTGTTTGTCGCCAAAGATCACAGGTTTCAGTCGCTTTCAAAAGGACTCCTTGAAGGCAGCCCAAACAAGGGAAGCTATCGCGAAGCAAAAAAATAAAATAAAATAAATAAAAAAAAGAAAGAAAAAACAGCTCTCCCTTGATTTCTTATCCCCGACTTTTTAAGATTATGGTTTTTAAAAAATATATGAAAGATATTAGAGAGCGAGAGAGAGTGAGAGAGAGAGGATAGATTAGTGTTTATTATTATGGCACAGCCGTTTATTATTATATCCGGGCCGATCAGACAGTACCTCATCTGAGCTCTCAAACGCATACTGGCAAAAACGCCGACTTCTGAACAGGTCAGTTCACCCCACCCCAACTCTCCCCAACTAAACAAAAACCAAAAAAGGACAAAAATTAAAAAAGAACAAAAAAAAAGGAAACAAAACAAACAACATAAACGATTGATGACGTGGTAGCTAAAGTGTTGACACCCTTATGGTGTATATATTAAAAAAAAAAAAAAAAAAGAAAAAGAAAAAGCGGGTGTTGTGCTCTTTAGGCATTCCCCTTGATTTATCACTCCCGGATTTTCAAATTACCGTTACCAAAATGTATGAAAGACATTTACATGCCCCCCCCCAAAAAAAAAAAAAAAAAAAAAAAAAAAAAAGCTATATACGAGCAAAGAGACCCTGCATATTGGACAGCTAGTGTCCACCCCTGGCCAGCATGTACAATTCTCACCACCCTGTCAGCAGATTTCAAAAGAAAAGCCGGTATGTCATAATCTATGAGCAGGAAAAAAAATGTAACCAGACCTTGTCGAGCAAAGGAATGAGAACGGTCCACAAAGGCTGAAAACAAACTGACGAAAGTAAAGAAAGCCAAAAACAATTAAGCAAGCAAACACACACTAAAAGGCGGTGTCAAGGGAAATGTATCAGAAAAAAGGGGAATTTACAAATACAAAACTTCCAGACAGCACAGGCACGGAAGGGGGGGGGGGGGGGGGGGGGGGGGGGGGGGGGGTGTGTGTGAGGATTGGGGGGGGGGATCTTGGGGGGGGGTATTATTTGTACTGAAAGAGGCCCCCGGCATTGCCTCGGGAGAGAGAGAGAGAGAGAGAGAGAGAGAGAGAGAGAGAGAGAGAGAGAGAGAGAGAGAGAGAGAGAGAGTTGTCACATTAATTGACAAGCTTCCAAGAAAAGCAAAAACCTAGCTCCTTAAGTGCTTTGTTCAAATACAGCGTGAACCGTTTAGCAATATCCTCACTTCTCGACGTTAAAGAGAGAGAGAGAGAGAGAGAGAGAGAGAGAGAGAGAGAGAGAGAGAGAGAGAGAGAGAGAGAGAGGCGTCGCATTAATTGACAGGCTTCTAAGAAAAAAAAAAGACCTAGCTTTTTAAATGCTTTGTTCAAATACAGCGTGAACCGTTTAGAAATATCCTCCTCACTTCTCGACACTAAACATGATAAGCTGAAATAAACACGGTTGCTTGAAATACCAGTTAAACGAGAGAGAGAGAGAGAGAGAGAGAGAGAGAGAGAGAGAGAGAGAGAGAGAGAGAGAGCAAAAACCTCGATTCCCCCCCCCCCCCCCCTCTCTCTCTCTCTCTCTCTCACTCACTCACTGACTTACACTACACTACACACACGCGCGCGCGCACGCACCCACTCAAACACACACACACACACACACACACACACACACACACACACACACACACACACACACACACTCACACACAACCTCTCCCCACTCACACACACACACACACTCAGACACAGATGAACACACGCATCGTCGACCGCATTTCCGAGTGTGGGTCGGACAGTCTCCTCCTGTTCGTGACTGTTCATCTTCTTTAAACATCTCTTAATAAATATTTTACGTATGGCATATTAGTCACTCAGTTTCATCCGTCGATCGAGTGATTAAAACAGAGAGGCCGAATAGCTTACCCCAGCGATACCACGCTATGAAATCGTCAGCGGAAGGAAGACTCTGACGGAACAGAGGGTAGGTCGGAGACCCTTGGGAAATAAGGACAATGTCCCGCTGCCTGTTCGCGCTCTCTTACTGTTGCGTCTGATCCGTTATCTTTGCCTATGTGTTTGGGAGGGGGAGAAGGGAGGACGGGGAAAGGAGGAGAAAGCTCGGCGAAGTAGGTGTGGGGGGGGGGGGGGGGGGGGGGGGGGGGGGGGGGAGGGGGGGAGTATAGATGGAAAGAGCAGAAAAGGATGAATTCAATCGTTTAATTTTTTTTTCTTTCTTTTTTTTTTTACATTTCTGTCCGACCGACCGCATGATATGAATTTACTATGTGATGTTCAATCTTTTGAATATTTTCTCCCCCCGTTTCGGGAGGAACAGGCAACTTTTGACGAATGATACACCTGACTATCATAACACAGTCTAGGCTTATACTTAGGCTTTTGACGAATGATATACCTAATCATTTACACAGTCTAGGCTATGGATGAGAAATCCATTGTAAATCTGTATGGATCCATGGTCTTCAAAACTAACAGACACCAACTACTGTTGTCATTATCATTATTACTAGCTTTGCGTTATACTGTTGCTCCTGCTGCTGCAGCTACTAGTTTCGCGTATCATCTGTACAATACAATAAGTACAGCTACATATGACTTTATTACTACTGCTGTTACTACCACCACTTCCACGACAATTACCAGTGCTGCCACTGTTAATGCTACTCACCTATTATCACGACTGCCGCTGAACTGCATCAATGTAGTAAAGTACTACTTGTAAGTGTACTGAGATTTAACTAGATCTTGTGGAAAACATTATCTTTCACCTTTTTTTTTCTCCCCCACCACACTTTTCTATTTGTTATGAGCGCGAGCGCGCGCGCGTGTGTGGGGGTGTGTGTGCGCGCACGCGCGTGTGTGTGTGCGTACATGCTGTGTGTGCGTACATGCTGTGTGTGCGTACATGCTGTGTGTACATGTGCACGCTGTGTGTGCGTGTGTGCATACTTGCTAGAGAGAGAGAGAGAGAGAGAGAGAGAGAGAGAGAGAGAGAGAGAGAGAGAGAGAGAGAGAGGCAGACAGACAGACAGACAGAGAGAGACTCATCCCAAACAGACAAAAAAACAAGTCAATAACTAAATGTGTCTATGGGGACCAGTTTACCAGAAACCGCTGAACGAGTGTCATTGAAACCAAGATGCGCATGAAGAGAAAAGGATCAAACAGACAGATCGACAGACACATAGATGAATAAACAGATAAGACAGATGACTGGATGCATGCATTCAAGCAATCGAGAGAGAGAGAGAGAGAGAGAGAGAGAGAGAGAGAGAGAGAGAGAGAGAGAGAGAGAGAGAGAGAGAGTATACCTGCATCATTTTTGCAACAATATTCAAGAAGTTTTAAGTAAGTATTCTAATTGATTTCCCTTGATTCGCCTTTTCAAAGCGCTCTCTCTCTCTCTCTCTCTCTCTCTCTCTCTCTCTCTCTCTCTCTCTCTCTCTCTCTCTCTCTCTCTCTCAATTGTCAAGGGCTGATATTTCAATATGTATTTACTGTCACGTGTCCCTCTTCAGTTCAAAAAGTCCCTGCGTTAATGTTTAAAACAGAAAAAGTCCCTGCGCTGGTCAAGCAAGCACAAAAGTGATGTAGACGTGATAATGGGAACGGGCAGGAAATGCTACCATGAGCCACGACTCTGCGAGTAGGCAGTAGGAAAAATGAGAACGTGAAGTGTTTAGTTTAACGAATCAAATTAAGTTACTATTCTTGGAGCCTGGGAACAAAATTAATTGTTGAGCAGAATTCGAAAAGATTTTTTTTCTGTCTCTTCGCCTTTTAATGCCACATTTATCTTGTTTGTCTTTAAGATTAAGTGGACTTTAAACGGCAAAGAAGCTGACTTAGAAACCAAATTGTCTAAACATCGTCTTTTTTCTGATCTCTTTTATTTATCAGTATTGGAAATTGTCGGGGTCGTGATAATCGAATGTTGCAAGTTTTCTGGCGTTTGGGCCACTAAGCCTGCCCCGCCGGTTGTGAGTAACTGGGGTATACTGGGGTAGATGCGGTGCCCATGTTATAGCGCAGCGATATAGCAACCTTTTTAAAGGGAAAGCGCTGCTCTTCCCGAATAGGGAGGGGAAGACAGAATCCTACATAAAGCCTACCACTTGAAGCTTTTGGGAGACACCTGCACCTGTTTTAGCATACATCTACAAGGTGAAAAGAAGAATAATAAGCAGAAGAGAATGAAGACTTCCTTACTCTTTGGGGCATGGAATGTATAAACATTGCTGGACAGAGGTGACAGACCGGCACACTGCTCTCGTTGCCAGGATGCCTGGTCCCTACCAGATTGACACCGCAGAGCTGAACGGGATGAGCTGTATGGGCAAAATACAACAGGAGGAAAGAAAGCAGGGGAGGCTATAACTTGTACCGCACTGTGATGCCCGTAGACACCCGCTCCCCCCCCTCCCCCCCCCCCCCCCCCCCCCCCCCCCCGCCTTCCCCGCCTTCCCCACCTCCCCGAAGAACATATAGCGATAGCTTTGCCTGAAGCAATAAGCTTGCTGTCTGGATAGTTGCCTCGATCGCTTCAAGGTCTGGCGCCTTAGGTTAGCAGTAGTTTGAAATGTCACTGTCACTAATGTTTACACTGCCAGGATGACAAACCCTGATAATGATACAGAAGCCTTCGATTAGAACCTGAATTGCCTCCTATTTGAAGTCAGTCACAAAGACAAGTTCATGATCCTACGGGTTTTTAACGCCCAAATAGGCATGGACTGCCCCTAGCCCGATAGTGCACAGACACCTCTAGGGTGAGGTGCCGTCAAACATAAAGGATGCCTCATTATTCATATCCACAAAAAGCAGGGAAATAAAACATCTTGTATCAAGGTCATGGGATTTACCTTTCGTATTTCGTCAGGAAAGTGCTCGCCAGAGGTATTTTTAACAGAATCACCACCCACACCACTGAAATTCAATGTGACTTGCATGCAAGCTGGCGAGGGGATCAGAAATTCGATGTTTGTTATCTGCCTTCTGCAAGGCAGGTGGCGAGAACTTAATCAAGAACTCTGTATGGCGTCGTTGATCTGACGAAGGCATTTCAGACCATGACTGTGGATGGCCATTGGAAGACACTGCTCAAGTGTGGATGCACCAAAAAGCTCATAGCACTGGTCTCTTTCAAGATGAAAGAGCGAGTACAATATAGGAAACGAGGAACACGAGGAAGAGGTCCCGAACTTCTTCCCCTTAGAGGTCTGCAGCCGATGCGTGCCTCAAAGGCAGGCTTCCAGTTCAACATGAGGACACACCCTGGCCACGGGTCACCAACTTTTGCCCAGTCGTTTCGCACGATCAAATTTCATCCAGTCTATCTCTACCCTCGAACATTCATCACGTTTTGTCCAAAATCAGGAAAAATCAATCTAATTAACCCCCTACACACACACACACACACACACACACACACACGCACGCACGCACGCACGCACGCACGCACGCACGCACGCACGCACGCACGCACGCACGCACACACACACACACACACACACACACACACACACACACACACACTTCCCATTCAGATAAAAACAGCGACACGGAGGTATAACAGGTTACAGAGGTCATGTTAGGCACCAGTCGCGAGAAGTTACAAATACTTGGTTAACATATAAACTGACGTATCTGTATGCATGTAAAGAGGGACTGAAGCGAATAATATGGAAACGGTTTCAAGAATTTGGTCACTGCTTTGCATTCTTTTCGTTTAAAATTTACTGCTTCTTCAATGCAAACAAGATAATATTGCTACAGGTCAGAAAGGATATCTTTTCTTCGATGTTTTTCTCAAGCACCACACAAGTAATGTTGGGCGAACCGCGTTTCAGTGTTTCGGTGAAATGTTACATTTTGGATTTTTATGTTACCGAGCAGGGCGCAATCGCAATTTCTCATAAGAACAAAGGATTGCGCGAAACGTGATTGAGCATACCGTGACGTACCCTCTGGCAAACGACCTTCCTACCTTATCTGTGAAACCAACTGGAAAGTCCATCAGCTGGTAGAGAACAGAGGGAGTGGGGTTGTTTCTGAGGATTGATCCTTTTGCCCAATAAACAAAGAAGCAAACCTATTTCTCATGCTCTGAAGTGTGGACAATCAACAGAAATCGACCACCCTCGTGACGCAATGGTAGTGCGATCGATTACAAAAGGGATTGTTACAAATTCCACTTCCATCACAGGGATTATGTTTGCAGGATTTTGTGTGTGTGTCTCAATCCGCTCCTGTCCTGAGCTGTTAGTGTGCTATGGGCTAAAATGAAAAATCTAAAAAACCACACAGCGGATTTCCTTCCACTGAACTGACACTACATATTTTTTCCTGACCAATACTGCAGGCGTCTAATCTTCCTAACCGAAATGACGCCCCGTTTTAGAAAGAAATAATCGCAGATTCAGACTAAAACGGAAATCAATACGATCATTTTCTTTATCCAACGTTTTTATAATCATCCTGTATCCACGCCTACGATGAGTCGGCGCCAAATTTATCAGTGGTAGTAAGTTCATGAAGATTATGGTGGATGGATACTGCCATGCCCGACAGACGGTGGCATCGATTCACTCTGGCTCCGCGACTGTGCTGCTATCATCGTCAGCTGCTTGCATTGTGGGCTGTGTTCAGCGCGTACATGGATCAGAACAGGCACCACTGAATACCTCCGTAGGGACTTGGCAACGGTGCTGTGTGTGGCTCATTTGGAGGTTGCATCATATCAATCTGAAATTGAGAGCTCCTTGTGAACTTCCGGTTAGATGGGACTACGACAAAACGGATCAGAATATGGCTGCGTATGAGAAAGCCGCCACGAACTCTCTGGGAAAATGCCATTTTGGAATGTTTCGAAAAATTATATTGCGGCAAAAAAGAGACAAAGGGAAATAAAAAAACAAACAACGAAAAAACGGGGTCAAAAACGGGAATCGGGTTCGGTGCGGAATCTAATCATTTAATGTTGTTTGTGGAAGATTTGAAACGAACTATAATTCTTAAAAATAACACAGACAAAATACAATAATCAAATAGGCAAAAAGCATAAATACTAGTTTTTACTGCTTATATAACAATCGATCACTAATCACACCTCTAAAAGGAAGGAGCACACACACACACACACACACACACACACACACACACACACACACACGCATGCATGTACACACACACACACACACACACACACACACACACACACACACACACACACACACACACACATTCCATCTCACCACATCCCATCTCCCACCTCCAAACTACTTATCCCCACATACAGACTCACATTTACGTCTCGTGTGCGAGCGAAGAACGGCAAAATCAATGCAATATATACATACAATAAGACAACTACTGAAGGAAGATGATCAATTTCATCATTCATTATGTCGGTGGAGCATAGGCCATCGACGACCTTTCGCCACTGCACTCTGTTCTGGGCTGCTGTTCTGGTCATTCCAGTCCGGTTGGTCCCTTGTTGTTTCAACTCCGTCTCAGTGTCTCGCCTCCAGCCGTTCCGAGGCCGGCCTCTCTTTCTCTTTCCATGCGGGTTCCAGGTCAGGGCTTGGCGTGTGGTGCTGGATGCTGACTTCCTGAGGGTGTGTCCGATCCAGCCTTACTTCCTTCGCAGTATCCGCTTGGCCACTGGTTCCTGTCCCGCACGCTCCCACAGATCTTCGTTTCGGATCTTGTCCTGCCATCGGATTTTGTAGATGCGCCTCAGATAGGTGTTGAAGAATGTCTGAATCTTTCGTTGCATCGTCTGTGTTGTGTCCGCCATGTCTCGCATCCGTAGAGCAGAATTGATTTCACACTGGAGTTGAAGATGCGGAGTTTGGTTCTTATGCTGAATCCACCAGATGCCCAAATGTTCTTGAGCATGAAGAAAGCTGCTCTTGCCTTGCCGATTCTGGCTGCGCGACGTCTCGGTCCGTGGCTCCCTGTTGGTCAACCACGCTTCCCAGGTAGACGAAAAAGACTCCACCTCCCTGATGGGCTCTCCACCGACTGTGACTGGTGGTGTGTTGGCAGTGGTGTTGATTTTCATCAGTTCGGTCTTCTTCCTGTTGATCTTGAGCCCTGTCCTGGCTGATGTGGTCTCCAAGCGAATGGTCTTGTCCTGCATCTGGCTGTGGCTGTGTGACCGGAGCGCCAGGTCATCAGCAAAGTCGAGGTCATCCAGCTGCGTCCACAGTGTCCACTGTAGACCGTTGGTCCTGCCTGTTGTAGTGGTCTTCATGATCCAGTCAATGACCAGGAGGAAGAGGAACGGCGATAGCAGGCACCCCTGCCGAACTCCGGTCTTCACCTCGAAACGGCATGGACAATCCTGCAGTTCATGTTCTGGTAGATGCACCGGATAAGGGAGATGATCTTCTTGGGGACTCCGTAATGCCTCAGCAGCTTCCACAGCGTCTCTCTGTCCACACTGTCGAAGACCTTCTCATAATCTATGAAGCTGATGTAGAGGGGGGAGTTCCACTCCAGCGACTGCTCCATGATGATGCGCAGGCTGGTGATCTGGTCAGCGCATGATTTGTTCCGCCGGAAGCCTGCCTGCTGGTCACGGAGCTTGGGGTCGACAGCCTCTTTCATTCTCTCCAGTTGAACCCTGTTGAGAACCTTGCCTGGCGTTGACAGGAGCATGATCCCTCGGTAGTTGCTGCAGTCCCTGAGGTCTCCTTTCTTCGGCAGCTTGATGATGATTCCTTCTCTCCACTGGGCCGGTACCTCCTCCTTCTCCCAGATCTTGCTGAAGAGGCTGTATAGCATGTTGACAGCTGTCTCTATGTCAGCTTTGATGGCTTTCTGCTGGTATATCTCGTCTGGCCCTGCAGCCTTCCCATTTTTCAGAGTCATGATGGCCTTCTTGATCTCTGCCTTTGAGGGTTTGTCACAGCCGATGGGCAGTTCTGTCTCTGCGGGTGGGATGTCTGGCGGTGCGTCAGGGCGGGGCGGTTCAGCAACTCCCCAAAGTGTTTTCTGCCCATCATTTTAGCTGTTCCTCGGTTCTTATCAGTGGTTTCCGTTCTTGTCCTTCACTGGCTCGTCTGTCTGCTGAAACTTACCCGTCAGCTTCTTCTTGGTCACTAGGTACAGGTCCTTCAGGTTCCCCTGTCCGGCTGCTGCCTCTGCTTGACTGGCCAGGTCATCAAAGTAGTCTCTCTTGTCCTTCTTGATGCTCTCTTCACTTCTGTTCGCTGCTGTGTGCTCTTCCTGTGCCTTTGCCTTAGCTGCTCTTGTTCGGCTCGTGTTCAGCGTAGTTTTTTCTTCTCTCTCCTTGTTTTGAGCTTGTGGACTGTGTCGGCAGATCCATCCATTCCTTGTGCTAGGTCTTCTTCTTGCCAAGGTTCTCTTCACATGTGTCATGCCAGAGCTTCCTGCAGTGTTCCCATTGTGTCTCGATGTCCGTCTCACTATCTTCTATCAGCTCTTGTAGCGGCTGGAACCTGTTGGAAAGGCTGATCTGGAATGTTGCTTGTGTGTCCCTGTTTCTGAGCAGTCCGACATTGTACCTTGTCCCATGTGTTTTGGGCACTGGTGAATCTCCGGAGGCGAAGTCTCACTGTTTTAAAAGAAGGTGGTGGTCTGATGACACGTCAGCACCTCACATCACTCGTACATCCCGCCATGATCTCCTGAATTTGCGGCTAATGCAGATGTGGTCAATCTGGTTCTCCGTGACGTGGTTCGGGGATCTCCATGTGGCCTTGTGGATGCGCTTGTGTGGGAAGATGCTTCCTCCTATCACCAGCTGGTTTAGGGCGCACAGGTCTGCAAAGCGCTCACCATTCTCGTTCATCTGTCCCAGTCCGTGTGTCCCCATGATGATGTCCTCGTAGCCTGTGTTGTCCATTCCAATCTGGGCGTTTAAAATTTCCCATCAGTATGGTTATGTCCTTTGCTCCTCTTTTTGTCTATCACTGTCTGTAGTTGATGATGAGAAATAATCTTTCTTCTCTTCTTCCGCATCATTGGTGGGAGCATAGCACTGGATGATGTTCAGCCTGATGTCATTTCTTCGTAGTAAAACTTGACTGTGATGATGCGTGAGTTGACAGGTTCCCATTCGATGAGGGCCCTATGTGCCTCGGTGCCAGCATCAGGGCTACACCCTCAGGGTAGAGGGCTCCATCCTCTGTGTGTCCTGAGTAGAGCAGCTGTTCTCCAGATGAAAGTCTCAGCTGTCCTGACTGTATCTACCTTGTCTCACTCTGTTCTAGCACTCTGATCTTGTAGTTTTTCATCTCTCTCGCAACTTGCATGGGTTTTTTTTTTTGTTTCGTACATTGTCCTGATGTTCCATGTGGCTACTCTCGTTGTTGTCCTAGGTGTTAGAAGGGGAGTCAGCCTTGCAGCTTCCTTTCGGCTTTCACTGCACCGCGTCATAAGTCTCCGGGATGGAGACCCTTCCTTGCCCAGGTGAATGTTTTGGTTCATTGTCGTCGATGCTTCTATAACTTATCTTTTTTACAGGTAGGGTTGTTAAACCTACGCAAACCCTTTATCCTCGGGGCGAGGTGATCCTGCCTTAGTCGCCTCTTACGACATGCATGGCAGGGCAGTGGGTCTATTCTATGCCCCAACCCACAGGGCGGATGATCAATTTACCTCATTTGTTGTTGTCGTTAATCACTAATAAAGCATACGGTTGAGTGATCCTGTTAATTATGTCTTGCTTTATTCAGAAATATTAAGGACAGAAATTTCTGTAAACTAATCTTAATTTTGGTGGCTGCCTTGTACAAACAGCATTTATGCAGTGTCATTGAAGTATCGGTTTTGTGGGGGTTTACCCTTGTGTCCATGAACTATGTAAAAGATTCGAGTCTGTGTAGTCACCAGGTACCCATTGTTGGTCTCTGTCCCTTGGTGTGCGTG
>JADBJO010004907.1:142500-147500 GCA_016801955.1 Conus betulinus
AGAGCGTTTGTTTTCGTAATATAGATGGAGATCAGTATTGCTCTTTTTCAGTGTGGTTCTGTCGAGAGAGAAGAAACGAGTTTATTTCGGGCGAAGCGAGTTTAGCTGTGCTGGACAGGAGAGAGAAGCGATGACTGGCTCGGTGGGAGAAACTTTGGCAGTGAGAGAGGTGCAGTGCATTTGGGTTCTATGGGAGAGGTGAAGTTAGTTCGGCTCAGTGGAAAAGGCACGTTCTGTTAAACTCTATGTACGGGAGGTGGTGGGAAGGGGATGGAGGGGCAGAAGCTATGGTACTTTAGATCTGTGGGAAAGGCGCTGAGAGCTTGGCGCTGAGGATGAAGCGAGGTGAGATTGGCTCTAAGCGAGAGGTGAAGGCGAATCAAGGTTTGTGAGAGTGGCCGCAAGTGAATTTGACTGTGTGGGGGAAGGAAAGGACGTTTGGCTCTATGGGAAGGATGAAAACGAGTTTGGCACAATGGGAGCAGCGAGAAAGGCATTGAGAGCTTGGCACTGTACCGAAGAAGAGTCAAGATGAATTCGGCTCTGTGGGACAAGCAAGACATTTTTCTTTGCATTTTCTTTTCTTTTTTTTTTCTATCTTCCTTAGTTCTTTTTTTTTTTAGTTTTTTTTTTTTTTTTTTTAGGCGGACTCTTTTTTTTTTTTTTTTTTTTTTTTTTTTTTTTTCAACCCTACACATTGAACATTCAAGCGTGCATACGCGTGTGCACGAGCGCCCACTAACGCGCACACTCAACACTTCCATTCATGCCCACTTCCAACGTGTATTTGATTTTCTAGCGATGGATGGACAATTTTTTTTTTTTTTTTTTTTCCGTTTTTAATTAATGTATTCCTTTGATTACAGAGGTGTCTGGGTTTTTAATTGCTCTAGTGTATGTTGCAATTTGTTTGCCTGTTTCGTTTTCCTTTCTCACTGATTCCATTCACACACTGCATGCTGTAGACACGTGAAAATGTCAAAAGAGAAGAGTAGAGAGTCCGAAAGGGAGAAACAGGGAGAGACGGAAACCAAAGACGGAAAGTAAGCCACGAAGGGAGGGGGGGGAGGGGGCCCAAAGGAGAGAGAAAGAAGGGAGTAAAGGCTGAGAAAGAGGAAAGGTAGAAAGGGAGAGAGAGTGAGTACGTGAGTGAGAGAGAGAGAGAGAGAGAGAGAGAGAGAGAGAGAGAGAGAGAGAGAGAGAGAGAGAGAGAGAGAGAGAGAGAGAGAGAGAGAGAGAGAGAGAGAGAGAGAGAGAAGAGAGAGAGTCACAAAACACACATTTTTTTAAAATTATGTTACAAACATATGTTTCAGTCGAATATTATGTGTGTTTTTCAAATATTTGTGTCAGAGACACATAAGCATTTGTTTTCTTAAAAATACTAATACACATCTTTCCTATTAAGATCACATGATTTATATTGTTTCTCTGCGACTTTGATAACTCTTGAGTATCAACACCAAAGAGTACTTTGGTAACGTCTAATCTGATGTGAACATCTAGATGCACAAGAATATACTGCTGTGTACATAGTTCCAAAATGCTAGCACAATAGGGCATTCATAGAAAAAGTGTTCTATAAAATCAACAACATCTATACAGTAAGAGCATTTATAATCTTCTCTAACCTTCATTTTAAATAACATAATATTTGTTGGATAAATATTGTGATAATTTTCCAATGCAAAAGTCGCAATCTAACTTCTTTAGTGGCATTGAATGCTAATAACCAAATTTTATCTATCTGTGACATCGAAGTCGAATTTCCTTTTCCAAAAACTTACACAACAAGGCTGAGTGTATTTCTTTTCAGACAAAAGATTTCGAAAATCTTTAATAGAGGTTAATAATTTGCCGCAAAATCGCGGAGTGTCTTGAGGGGGGGTTCGGGATAGTTGTAATTCTTTGTTCCTGTGTTTAAGGAGAAAAATTTCTAACAGCTACTGAGACCACATTGTATTGTAGTAATCTACCAGGTGAAGGTCCCAGTTTTTCACTAATTTCTTCATATGTCAAAAGGACATTGTCATCTTTTAAAATATCATTAACAACGATCATCTGCATTGATCCATTCCTGAAAAAAACAACACCTTCCCCTGGTAGAGTAAATAACTGTTGTTCCACAAATCCCACAAATAACATCAGGTGATTTACAATAATTATTATCCAGCCAGACTGACAACACCGTGCTCCAAAAACTGGATTGTATTTTCTCTAAACCTTTAAAATCTTTACTCAAAACATGTGAGTAAAAACAACTATAGTTTTCACCGAAAAAGTTCGAGCTACAGCTTGCCATTTATAATTACTTTTTCTACACAAAATTTACCACCCACTGTAGCAGACAAGCTGTCTGCAAATCTCTTAAATCTATCATTTTCAGTCCACCTTTTTTTTTAGATCACTACAGAGAACTACCCGCTTGACCTTTTCAAACGCTTTTAAATTACAATCTTTCTTGCGCCATAGAAAACGATAAAGTATTCTATTCATTTCATTGATCACTGTGTCTGGTACTTTTATTACCTTCATAATATAGTTCATTGGGAAATTAAAAATGTTTTTTACTATACATACTTTTCCACTTATACTAAGATTTCGTCTCTCCCATGCTGCAATTAATCTCTTACAGTTATCTATTCTCGTTATCCAGTTCTTTTCAATAGATGATGCGCTTTTTTCATTCCCAAAGAATACACCAAGAATTTTCAATGTATTTGTAAATTTAAAGCCAAAGAATCTTCATTTCTCTTCTTATTACTACCCATCCACACATATTTCAGATTTTGTTTTATTAACAACAAGACCCGAAACCATGGAGAATTCATCAAATATAGCTAAAGCTACACGCATATCCTTTTCATCAGTTAGAAACAGAGTAATATCGTCTGCATACAAAGCTATTAGCAGCCTAGTAAATCATTTTCTCCTAATTTATTTGGCACCTTAATTCTTTTTATTATTACATGAACGTAGTCTAATGGCTAGAAGTTCAACTGCAAGTATGAAGGCTAAAGGTGAAAAAGGACATCCCTGTCTTATACCCGAGTCTGTTGCAAACTTCTCTGATAGCCAACCACAGTAATTAATGCAGCTAAAAGTGTTACTCATTAGCACCGACACCCATTTTCACAAAAATCCTCCCCAAACCAAAACAACTGAAAGTTCCTAACATATAATCCCTTGAGATACAGTCGAACGCGTGAAATAATCAACCGTAACCAAAAGACCAGGAATATCGTTCTGATTTAGGTAATCTGATACATCATCAATTAGACGTAGCAATGTAGAAACTTGCCGACCTTTCATATAACCGTACTGATCTTCGGCTATAATAGAAGATATTACACAATTTAAACGTATTGATAGACACTTTGCTAACAATTTGTAATCTGTGTTGGTTAATGATATTGGTCTCCAATTCTTCATTTCATTACGCGAAAGATCTTTGCCTTTATGAATTAATGTAATAATTGCTTTTCTTTGTGACTGTGACATGCTTCCAATCTCAAAAGCAGCCGAGAAAGACTTTAACAGGAGTGATTTTAAATGGCTCCAGAACACCTTATAAAACTCTATAGTTAACCCATCTGAGCCTGGACTAGATCCGTTTTTTCATCGCCTTCAGTGCATCTAGACATTCTTCTTATGTTTGTTTTCACATTCATCTCTTTGTTGATCTGTTAAAGTAGGAATAGTACAAGTTCTCATAAAGGTATGAATCTTTTGCTTAACATCTTCCTTACCTTCAAATTTTGTTTTCTTCTGATAAAGTTTTTTTTTGAAGTATTCTTTTTGTATATTTAAGATTTCTTTTGGTCATATACTTCAACATTCTGTTCATCTTTAATGCTAGTCATGATCTTAGCATTTGCTCTCGCTTTCTCGAGCCCTAAGAAAAATTTTGAATTTTTTTTTTTCTCCCTCTTCTATCCATTGAGCTTTTGCTCTTATTTGTGATGCTCGCACTCTACGTTGTTCTATCAACTCTAACTGGAGCTTAATACGTTCTCGTTTTATTTCTATAATCTATATTACCTGGATCTTTACTCAGCTCAATATCAATATAATTTAACTGTTCATATAACTTTGCTAAATCATTTCTTTCAAGTACTGATTTCTGTTTGCTAAAGCTTATACAAAAATCTTTAATTTCTAACTTTAGAAGCTCCCACGCCATTTGATCGTCATCTTCTGGGATTTTTTTTTTTCAAAATTCTGAATTAAGTTGTTCACTCCCCCAATGAAGTCTAGATCTGACAACAAAGAATTATTAAATTTCCAATAACCCTTACCCCGCTGAATATCACAAAATCCCAATGAAACGACACAAGCCCGATGATCCGACATAGATACACTTACAAAACGACTTTGATTAACCATATCGAACAACACCGAACTTGTCAAAAAACATAATCTAGACGCCGTGCAACAAAAGGATTCATTTTCGACCAGGAGTATTCTCTGACATCAGGATTAAACAGCCTCCAAGTATCGTACAAATCATTATCATCAGAGACTAAAGAATTAAAGCGATTCACGGTGTTTTCATTATGGAAGTCGCCACTTATAATATCATTATCATTATCATCAAACAGTATTAAAATCACACACAAACTATTACATGTTCAAACTGTACCTGTCTCAATACTGTCTCTAGTTTATTTAGAAATTGAAGTTTTTTCCTTGTCAGTGTTGGGGGCATACACGTTAACAATAACTAAACTCTTACCTTGAACATTGGATTTTATTGCCAGAATTCTTTGTGACCTATGCAGTATTGTTATATCTGAAGCGGTTTCTTTATTAAATAAAGTAATTAATCCCCCACTACGAGCACCTTGTTCTGTAAACTCTAACCATCCTCCCCACTCTTTTTTTCCCATGTATCTTTAACTTCATTTGTGATGTGTGTTTCTTGTAAGCATGCAACATTAATTCTATTTCTATTTAAAAAAAAAAAAACTGAATACACTTTTTCTTTTTGCATTTGAACG
>JADBJO010004907.1:157500-162500 GCA_016801955.1 Conus betulinus
GGAACGAAGAAATGCTGTCTGTGTGTCTGTCTGTGTGTCTGTCTGTGTGTCCATGGTCAAAATGTGTTCCACTCGCTCCAGACAAAACTACTAGGCCGATCTTTCTGAAAATTTGTAGGTATTTTCATTATGGGCCACGGATGATGCCTGATGTTTTGGTTTACCTATAGCCGTTACTAACGGCTGTACTAACGGCCTGTAACGGTTTTTTTTTCTTTTTTATGGAATACCTCAGAAAGTACTTGGCGATCTTTGTAAAAAAATGAGCAGGTATATTCATTATGCATCACGGATGATGCCCGATGTTTTAGTTTACCTCGTTATAGCCGTTACCAACGGCTGTAACGGCCTGTAACGGTTTTTTTTTTCCTTCTTTATGGAATATCTCAGAAAGTACTTGGCTGATCTTTCTGAAAATTTGTAGGTATGTTCATTATGGGTCACGAATAATGCCCGATGTTTTAGTTTACCATGGTAGCCGTTTACTAAACGGCTGTAACGGCCTGTAACGGTTTTCTTCTTTATGGAATATCTCAGGAAAGTACTTGGCCGATCTTTGTGAAAATCAGCAGGTATGTTCATTTTGGGTCACAGATGATGCCCGATGTTTTAGTTTACCCTGTTATAATCGTTACTAACGGCTGTAACGGTCTTTAACGGTTTTTCTTCTTCATGGAATATCTCGGAAGGTCTTGACCATGGAATATCTCGGAAGGTGCTTGACCGATTTTTTTGTAAAAATTAGCAGGTATGTTCATTATGGGTCACGGATGATGCTCCATGTTTACGTTTAACGTTATAGCCGTTGCTAACGGCTGTAACAGCCTGTAACAGTTTTTTTTTTCTTCTTTATGGAATATCTCAGAAAGTACATAGCCGTGAAAATTTTTTGTGAAAATTAGCAGGTATATTTACTATGGCTTACGGATGAAACCCGATATTTTAGTTTACCGTTATAGCCGTTACTAACGGTTATATCGACACATAATGGTTTTTCTTCTTTATGGAATATCTCAGAAAGTACTTTGCCGAACTTTCTCAAAATTTGTAGGTATGTCCATTATGGGCGACGGATGATGCCCAACGTTTTAGTTTACCGTTGTAGCCGTTACTGACGGCTGTAACGGCCTATAATAGTTTTTCTTTTTTATGGAATGTCTCAGAAAGTACTTGGCCGATCTTTCTGAAAATTTGTAGGTATGTTCATTATGGGTGATCATGCCCGACGTTTAATTTACCGTTATGGTCGTTACTAACGGCTATAACGACCCATAACAGTTTTTTGTTTTTATGGAATATCTCTGAAAGTAAGTGGCCAATCTTTCTGAAAATTTGTAGGTATGTTCATTATGGGTCCCAGAGATGCCCGACGTTTAAGTTTACCGTTATAACCGTTACTAACGGCCCACAATGGTTTTTCTTCTTGGTGGAAAATCTCAGAAAGTTCTTGGCCGATCTTTCTGAAAATGTGTATTTTCATTATAGGTCACTGATGATGGCCGATGTTTACCATAACAGCCATTACTCTCGGTTACACCAGCTCAAGACGGTTTTTACTCTTTATGGAATATATCACGCATATTCATGATAAACTGGGAGTACGTTTATATGCTTTGCATCTTGTTTTTCTTTTGTTCTTGCTTCAGAAATCAGCAAGATACACTATTAACTGATAATTAAATGATGAGATCTCTCTCTCTCTCTTTCTCTCTCTCTCTCTCTCTCTCTCTCTCTCTCTCTCTCTCTTGGTGTTGACACTAACAATATTTGTCCTTCTTGTATTGCTCATCAGCCAACATGTGTGTGGGTGCTGTTTGTGTTCCCCCACCTAGCTATTGACGGCCAGACTACGTCCTGGCCCTTCGGGTTTGTCGTGTCATGAAGCTTCTGCCAAAAGCAACTAGTTCTCTCTCTCTCTCTCTCTCCTCTCTCTCTCTCTCTCTCACACACACACACACACACACACACACACACACACACACACACACACACACCAGATTTCAGGATTAACATCTCGCAGAGCACTGGCAAATGTGATGAGGAAAAGGTAGGATTAGTAACAATGAAGATGAAAGACATTGAATGAAGGAAGGAGGAGCAGAGTGTGGCCAAAAGCCGAGAAAGGGTCAATGGTCTGCATGGTCTACGAGCATGCAGACCACTGACCCTTTGTCAGCCTTTGTCGACAGTCTGCGGCAGTGCCACAGGACTAACAGTCAAGTTCTTTGATCTTCTCTGCAAGCTTGACCAGTGAGGTCGCACTTATTCTTTTACACTAGGATAGTGTCCTTCATCTTGTTTGCTACAAATTAGATTTAGCCCGCTGCACTGTTTTGAACTGACGATCAGATACGGTGAACTATTTTCAAACTTATAAATATTGCATTATCTCTCTCTCTCTCTCTCTCTCTCTCTCTCTCTCTCACACACACACACACACACACACACACACACACACACACACACACACACACACAGGCTCTCTCTCTCTCTCCTCTCTCTCTCTCTCTCACTCCACACACTCTCTCTCTCTCTCTCTCTCTCTCTCTCTCTCTCTCTCACACACACACACACACACACACACACACACAACACACACACACACACACACACACACACACACACACACACACACACACACACACACACACACATTATGGTGTTGACAGTGTCTCAAGACAGCACATCATCCAGTCGGGTCTGTTTTGCTGATCAAAAAACTCGTCAGATATAGAAACTATGTTCCTTATCTAACTGCGGGAAGGCGTCTTGAAGCTGTTGCCAAAGAATGCGCGTGTCTCTTCTCTCTCTCTCTCTCTCTCTCTCTCTCTCTCTCTCTCTCTCTCTCTCTCTCTCTCTCTCTCTCTCTCTCTCTCTCTCTGCGTCGGAAAGCACTCCCCCTGGTGTTCTCTTCTGACCCCCCCCCCCAAAAAAAAAAAAAAAAAAAAAAAAAAAAATTAACCCTAAAATAAAACATAAAATAAATAAATAAGTACATTACGATAAAATGAAATAAAATAACTAGGTCACTCTCTTGAATTCAGGTTTTGAAAAAGCCCATAGATCTGTGAAAAAATATAGAAAGGAAAAATAGGATAAGTAATTATAATAATAAGAGAGACTAATGGAAGGAAGTGGACAGGCCAACAAAGGGTCAATGGTCTGCACAGTCATCGCACGGTCTCATCATCTACACTCAGCTTCTTTGATCTCTTCTGCGAGCTTTCCAGTGAGATCGCACCTATCATGTATATAAGGACAGATCCTGCGTCCTTTACCTCGTTTGCTATGAATTGAAGTTAACTTCTGCACTACTTCGAACTGACGATTCGACAGAACGCTAAAGATTACTAAATATGTACTTTTGTGAATGTAAGTCTCTCTCTCTCTCTCTCTCTCTCTCTCTCTCTCTCTCTCTCTCTCTCTCTCTCTCTCTCTCTCGAGCAAAATATGCTTTGATTGAAGTTGCTTTTGTCGTTAAAAGAGAAGAAAAACCGACTGTGGTGTTCCTTCCATCTTCATTGGCGTTCAGAAGACGACAGTCAATGGTAGTATATACATCTACTGATGTAAATAAGCCGGCTAAAATTCTTAATAGAAATACACTTTATAGGTTTTATTTCCCTTTATACCCTGAATACCGGATTACTGCTTTAATGTCGCGATCAATTCGTAGGTTGTTATAGTGTTTCTGTTGTTCTTGATATGTAACTAACAACATCAATTCAATAGGCCAGTGACCTTACTGAGTAACTTGATTATATTCTATTTCTGTCTGACTCTCTGTTTTTTTTTTCCCCTTTCTCTGTCTGTCTGTCTGTCTGTCTGTCTGTCTGTCTCTCTCTCTCTCTCTCTCTCTCTCTCTCTCTCTCTCTCTCTCCTTGTTTTCTCAATCTGTCTATTTGGTTAATACTCCTATCTGTCTATTGTTTAACCCATCCTCTCTTTCTCATTCCCAGAACCCACTAAGGTAGACTAGAGAACTAAGCAAAGGCACTGTATGCAAAGACAGTGTGAACTGGAGGACGGATATAGATGAAAGGTATCGGCCAGGTTGGTGTGATAGAATAGGCGACAGAAGATGACCCAACTCTCTGGGAGCACTGCCCTCATATGAAATACTATGTCCTCGGCTCTTTGCCGTTTCCTTCTCCAGCGATCTGCCATGATGCTACTTAGTGCGTGCTGTTGGACACTTGAGGCAGGTGAGCATGCATGTGCTGAATGTTGGGTCCGATATGTGTGATACTTTTTACAGTGTCAACAATCACTTCATGTGTGTTCCATTCTATATTTTGTGCAGAGTATGATTGTCTCGTGTCTCTGTCTTTCTCTCAGTTTGTCCACTGCATATTTAGTGTTTATGACGCAGATTTTTCCGCCCTCTGTTCTTTTCTTTGCTTTTACTAAACAGACTTTATCGCTGCAGTGTGGAGATACATAGGTGGCACAGTGGCCTAAGGGACGGAGGAGGAAATGCGTTTACGAAAACTGACCTAATTCTCTGTGTAACGGTCATGTGATATCCTCCGACATCCCACGCATCTCTCTCTCTCTCTCTCTCTGTGTGTGTGTGTGTGTGTGTGTGTGTGTGTGTGTGTGTTCTTTAGAAGCAGTGCCGACATAACATCACGGGGATAAAAAGCATCAGCCATCTTCTTTTCTTGTACTCCTTTTTTGCCCCCCCTCTCTCTCTCTCTCTCCTCTCTCTCTCTCCTCTTTTTGTATTATTCTCTATACCTCCCCTCTCCCTCTCGAGACGTAGATTAAGGACAAAAGAGCTAATGGGGTGACCAATGGTGGCACTTTCTCATGATAAGCGCTCCGTCGATCTCCTTTGTCCTGTCCATAAGCCACTTAGGAAAGCGGGCTGCTGCCTGCGCTCCTTATTTAATTGCTGGACGTTGAACTCTACCAGACGTGTGCCCTGAGCGACTCGCATACATCACAGGGTTGCCAAAGACTGAAACCAGAGTTTCTTCTTCTCTTGTCTGTCTGCT
>JADBJO010004907.1:170000-177500 GCA_016801955.1 Conus betulinus
TGTCCTAGGGCTATGAACTGATAGACAACCGATTCAACGATTCTTCATCGCGCTCTGAAATACTGAACCAGCCACTTTCAGATACAGATGTCGTCTTCGGGGCAGTACTTGAAATTAAATCTACCAAACGTGAATGACCACTTCTGACAGCAATGATTTAGATAACTGACAAAGAAAATCGAGCAATGAACATTTCAGGGACTGACAATTCCCATTCAGGAAGACGAATTACAGTTTGAGTTACAGCGAATCATTGAAACCACTGTCACGTCATCAAAGTCCGTGCCATATCATTGCCAATACCTGGTTTCAGACAGTTTGTTCAGTTAGTAGCGTGTGTGACTCGCGTTCACCATCAGAGATACTCCATACAACGTTGACAAAAAGACTACCCAAGGATCTGGAGAGTATGCGCAGAGAGTGAGGCAAGAAAAGTGTGTGGATAGTACAGCAGGAAAAGGAAAGCCACTCCCGCACCGGCAAACGGGGGAGCTGAGCTGAGCAAGTTAGCACGTGAAGGGGCAGGGGAGGGAGGGAGGGGGAGGGGGGGGGGGGGGGGGGGGGGGGGGGGGGGTGTAGCCGTCAAACACCGACCCGATGCGTTCCACTGACATTCGTTGGGAAACTTAATCCGGTGACAGTGCTGGAAGTCCGCGGTGTAGATCCCGTGCGCTTGCATATGGTCACAATGCAGGCGTGCGTTGTCATCTTGACGAATGGCGCCAGGACCCATGGCCCGAAAAACTTCCTGGATAAGTGAACCAACCCTCCGGTCTCTTCTTGCACCAGTCCGTCATAATGCCCTAAATTACGTACAGGAGTGCCTGCCACTGAAGTTTTACCATCACTGAGACTCTTTCATAGATGTCCACTTCTTGGATAGTGGCTCTGGTTAACCTTACCGCTACTCTGTGACAGACATGTGTCCTGCTATCATAGAACTGGCATGAGAACAGGGACTCGTCTCCAAGACACGAAACAACTGGCGCCTGTTCTAGTCCTGGCGCTGTCGACACCAGCTCCTCAAGGGCCCGCTATTAAAAGAATGCAGACTGCCAGTCTTATTTGCGTGGAGACTAAATTCGTGCAGGCACCTTTGGACGGTGGAAACACTGACGTTGCCATTCGCAACAGTCCTGAAAACACACTTCTTGTGTGTGGTTGGCCGCACGACCGCGCAACGCAGAGACAAGAATGACTGGTTGTCTCTTCTGCTAGAGATGCCAGGGCGTCCTGAGCGTCAACGATGTGTGTGCTGCTTGTCCTTCACCATTTGGGTGATAGTGTGACAATCAGCCATTTTGCTACTACTATTCCCCACACCTCCTCCAGAATCCTAGAATTCTAGAATCCTAGCACGGTCGTATGTGGTGAGACTGGATCTTGGGAGTATGGCTGTTTCAGCTCTGACCGCCATCACTTTTATTTGATTGAAGCTGCACCATAGATGAACTGTGCTAAGTAAAAGGAACTGGCTTCACGGGAATTCAGGAGCTCTATCGCGTCAATCAAGGTTGCATAAATAGGAATAGCGAGGATAGCATATTCATGCAACCGAAGATCTTGATATTAAGGCAACTGAGGATCCTGGGACAACAGAGAGAGAGAGAGAGAGAGAGAGAGAGAGGGGGAAAGAAAGAGAGAGAGAGGGGGAAGGAGGGAGGGAGGGAGAGAGAGAGGGAGCGAGAGGGTGCACAGATTACGCACTAAGAGTAAAGTCGTTCCAACCCTTTCAACACTTGCCCTATGCCGGCGCGCGCGTGTGTGTGTGTGTGTGTGTGTGTGTGTGTGTGTGTGTGTGTGTGTGTGTGTGTGTGAGAGAGAGAGAGAGAGAGAGAGAGAGAGAGAGAGAGAGACAGACCGACACACAGAGACAGAGAGACAGACAGAAAAGAGAGAGAGAGAGAGGGACAGAGAAAAACGACGAAAAAAACCCTTGCACTGACATGCGCAAATGCCCAAAGACTTTCCAAATCATGCACTGAGGGCAAAGCTGTTCCCACTCTTTCAGCACTTGCCCTATGACACTGTCCTCTGCTGTGAGAGACGACGACTTAAGTACACATTTCTCCATCGCATGCTTCATCACTGAACCCAGCCAGTTCCAGGCACACAGATGTCGTACATCGGTCAAGACTGGAAACTACAAAAAAAAAAACGGTTGTTTACGGTGTATTGATCAAACCATTACCGTAGCCGACACTCTTTTGCTCTGAGACTCAATGGCTAGTTCGACAACCTGACTAAGAAGCCAACAGATGCTTACTGTGCAAAAACAAATCTGATTGGAACGTGTGATTTTATGATGACGCATGGGCTCTACATTGAGTATCCATGCCACTGAGGATCTTGAACCAGGAAGCAGAGAGAGAGAGAGAGAGAGAGAGAGAGAGAGAGAGAGAGAGAGAGAGAGAGAGAGAGAGAGACAGACAGACAGACAGACAGACAGACAGAGACAGAGAGAGAGAAAGAGCCAGAGTGGGAGAAAGAGAGAGACAGACAGACAGACAGTCAGACAGACAGAGAGACAGGCGATGTAGAGAAATGTATTCGTTCAGCATTTAGAACAAAAAAAAAAGAAAAGAAAGAAACAAACACACAAAACAAAAGGACCCCCCCCCCCCCCCCCCCCCCCCCCCCCCCCCCCCCCTGAAATATTAACAACAATAACAACAAATTCAGAGCAAAAAGCAAACATGACAAGAAAGCACGGACTGACATTAAAACGCCCAAAGACCTTACAGATTATGCACTGAAGGCAAAGACAACCCTTTCAACACTTGCCCTGTGACACAGCCATTGATTTGAGAGTTTTAGAGCATGTTTCTCCATTGCATGCTCAAAATTACTGACCTAGCCAGTTTCAGGCACACGTTTGACGTCCTTTGGGCAGGACTGGAAACTACAGAACCTACGGTTGTTTACTGTGTATTGATCAAAACATTACTGAAGCTAGCTTTTCTCTTACACTCTAAGCGAATGGCATGAGTTAAGTTCGACAAACTAGCAACGGAGTTGACAGATCCTTACTAAGTAAAGACATGTGATTGGGATCTGGGACTTGTGATGACGCCTGGGCACCGTATAAAATATTCATGCCACCGAGGATCTTGAACCCACACCCACCCACCCACCCATCCACCCACAGAGAGAGAGAGAGAGAGAGAGAGAGAGAGAGAGAGAGAGAGAGAGAGAGAGAGAGACAGACAGACAGACAGACAGACAGACAGAGACAGAGAGAGAGAGAGGGAGAGAGAGAGAGAGAGGAGGGACGGAGAGAGAGACAGACAGACAGAGAGAGAAAGAGAGGGTGCACACGCACACGCGCATAGACACACACACACACACACACACACACACACACACACACACACACACACACACACAGAGTGAGAGTGAGAGAGAAAAAGAGATAGAGAGAGAAGGGCGAGGGAGAGAGAGGTAGAGAGGGGCTGTGGGGGACGGGGGGGGGGGGGGGGCGCAAAGTTACACAACTGATCTTGATAAAAGGCAATATACTTGTTCAACAGTAAGGAACAAAACAAGATCAATGTGTAGAACAAGAATCAAAGTTTAAAAAAAAAACAACCTGCATCGACATAAACAAAATGGCAAAAAACCCCATGGATTTCGCACAGAGAGTAAAGTTGTTCCAACTCTTTCGACACTTGCCCTATGATACTGCTTTCCAGTGTTAAATAACAACCCAGCTGCACGTGTATCCATCCCACAGTGAATTATTGAACTTCTGCCTGCTTTGCCAGGCAGACGACACCCACGAGGGAGCACTGGACACTGCAAAAAAAAAAACAACCGATGGTTACTGTATATTAATCACCTCGAAGTAATCCTGCAGTCATTACTATACTGGTATAGGACTAACTCAGCAAGTTTTTCGAGAGAATATTTCCCTTGTTTTTTGCTGCTGCTCTGAAGTTGTAAAAACACATAGCTGGGCAGAAAAAAAAATCTATGAATTAGAAAAAAAAAAAAAAAAAAACAGGGAAAAGCTAACAATAAAACTGGATTTTAAAAAAAAAAGGAAAATAGAGGATCAGTAAACACATGCTCACGGAAAAAAATGAAATAAACAAAAAAAACACACAACACAAAACCTGTCAGGACAACCTGAAGCCCAGAACGCCATGGCAACACTGACCTAACATACGACTCACGTTATGATAAGTGCATTTCATTCATACTGCCATGGACAGAGCAACGATGAGGTGTAATGTGCGCTCCCTAGAATCAGTGTTATCGTGCGCATACCGCACACAGTATCTGGAGAAACATCCAAAGTACACATAGCACGGAACTGGAAATCTATTCACTGTCTTCCAAAGTAACCCATCGCCAGTATACACAAACATGGCGTGCAAATATCGTGAGCTTCCATGAAATCAAACAAAACATGCATAAAAAAAACAATAGCGTGATGCCTACTGCTTATTTACCCACATCAAGGTCCTTCTAAGCCTTCTAACATTTATTTCATTCGACTATGTTAAGAGAGCTAAGAGATACTTATTTCGCGCGATTTTTTTTTTTCAGTGCAATCTCCATGACCAATCTCAGGCATTACTCCTCGATAGCTCATTCCGGCCACCTAATACACAGCCACATCCAGTTCTGGCTTGTCATAGCCCCGGCACCGACAATTCACAGCGGCAAAAATTAGCATCTGAATGTCATTAGGCAATCCAGAGATAGTGGTGTAAAGGCTGTTCTGATTTTTTTTCTCCAAAAAGCGCTGGATACCACTTGCTAAGCCTTCTGATAACGGAGCCAGCATGAGTGAGTTTCCCCCTCCGCAGATCACCACCATGTTCATTCAGCGACCGTCCCCATGCATTTGCTAATTCGGAAAACGTTGACAGAAAAAACACCAGGGCCATGAACACGAAGAGACAGCTCCAGGATCTCACACAAACAGACTTGTCACAAGAGCAAGTGCCTACGGCATGGAGGTCAGCACAGAGAAGTCAAAGGTCATGGTCAACAGCACGACTAACAGCAGTGCCAACATAACCATGAATGGTGAGCCCCTGGAAGAAGTGACCAGCTTCAGGTACTTTGGAGCAACCCTGTCCAAAGATGGCACCTGCACAGGAAATCCGAATCAGGATCAACTCCGCATCAGCAGCGATGGCCAGACTGAACAGAGAGTGTGGAAGAGCAACATCAAATTCCACACAAAATTCCGGCTCTACAAGTCACTAGTGGTCTCCGATCCTCTTATATGGTTGCGAGACATGGACACTGATGGCCGAAACAGAAAGAAGAATCCAGGCGTTTGAGACCAGGTGCCTGAGGAAAACTACTCCGCATCTCCTACAAAGAACACAAGACCAATGATTATGTGCGGAACCTGGTCACTAACCTAGTTGGGCCCCACGAACCACTTCTGGCAACCGTCAAACGACGGAAGATGGCATGGTTTGGCCACGTCATTCGTCACAAACACCCTCTCCAAAACCATCCTTCAAGGTACCGTTGAAGGAGGGCGCAGACGAGGACGGCAGAGAAAGAGCCTTGAGAGAAAACGGCGGCTGCCTCATCACGTCCCCCCCAACGACCCCAGCGGTCAGGGGAATGACTGAACGAAGTTCCTTTCTGATTTGAAACTCCATTACATGGTTGTCCTCGACACTTCTTTCCTCGCATAATTCCGGGTCAACGAGGCCCGACACATGTAAGCACTGGACGCCTGAGAATATGTGAATCACTCTCAGAAACGTATCCATCAAGTGATCGAAACGCGATTTGTGAGGTTCTTGTCTACACATCTGAGGCCACAGTACACTCAATCCAGGGTAGGAGCCGGACTGGGTCGAAAAAAATAACACAAACAACTGCCTCTAATAGCACCGAAACTCACGATCTCTCTACCCGCGACCCACGACGCTAATGAACTCGCATAATTGCTCACAGAGGTTGTCCTCAGGGAGCATTGGACACTGGACAAACATCTTTGTTGACGTGTATTGACCGCGCTATTACTGCACCTGATCTATTCGTATTCTCTTCTGTGGACTGGACTAAGGCTAGGACAGCAAATTGTGGGAACAAAGAAGCCAGAAGAGAATTTTCAACAAAATCTTACGGGGGGTTAATCATTTATATATTACTGTTACTGTGAACATTTACAGGCGGATTCATGTCCAGACTCGATATTAAAGATCAAATTAGTCAATGGTGCATGTTAGAATACGACAGATAAAAAAAAAAAGAGAAACTAATGGTAAGAATGATGGAACGTGAATATGTCTGAAAAGAACTTTAAACCATCAGGTTGAATCCTCTCAAAAGCACTCCAGGATTTCAAAAATTTACTCACTTTAAAATCAACCTTATTCCTTACTGAAAAAAAAGGTTTGTGAATTTGTTCCTTTGTTTTAAGGGAGAAAACGGATTATAAAACTGGACCACATGCCTTGGATGGAAATATCTTAAGTTCAAGGTTTATGATGGAAATCAGAAAAAAAAAAGAAACACAACAGTATGAAGTGGAAAAAACAGAATCCACTTTTTGATTTTAGCAAAGACAGCATTAGTCGTGCGTTTCTACAATTTTCTCTAATACATCCAAACAGCCGCACCGCTGGCGTCTCTAGGGAGCATAAGAAAAACGACCGCTGTTTACATTGCATTGACCGCGTTATTGTTGCTGCTGACCTATATTTGCCTTCATTGTTCAGGTATGAGACTAGCTCCACACAAGCGGGAAACAAGGAAAACGACAGACCTGTATTTTGCGAATTAAACTGGTTTCTATTTCTGGAACAATGTGGCACTCAAGAATTTTATGCCTGACGGGAGAACTTGAACTACAAGACAGGGGAGCTTTGATCTTGGGCGAGAGAGAGAGAGAGAGAGAGAGAGAGAGAGAGAGAGAGAGAATGCACCGACGTACAAAACTGTGCCAGCACAGACTACAGCAAAAAACTGTTCTTTTGGAATAAGAAGATAGTATTTGGTATAGATGTTGGTATTCCTAGCTGTGTAATTAGCTCTGTTTGTTTCCTTCTTTCCGCCTGCATGTGAAAATGCTCATAAAAAGAAAAAAAGAAAAAAAAATCCTGCGGGGTTTCACTCAACGTAGCGTTACACAGCTACGTGCATTATGCTATCGTCTTTCTTGGAATATTTAACGAGTTTCAGAACATTCCCCCAGACTGTCCGACAGCTTAGGTTCTGTCTCGTGTCCAGTACATGAATAATGAATCAAATAGCGCTTTACTGTGGAAAACAAAAAAGGAACTAAGCGCCACAATAGCGTGACTAAGCTGCATCAGTTTTACAAGCAAAGAGCTTCCATGGAAAACGTTGCTAGCGAAGCACGCATGAGGGGAGAAAGGGAGGGGGTGACTGGGAGTGCGGGATGAGAAACGGGAAAAGGGGAAAGGATGAGTGTATAAGAGAAATAAAGTAAACGAGTTCAGACCAAAAAAAAAAAAAAGGCCAGACACACGGCGGCAGGTTAGAAGACTCAGACGTAGA
>JADBJO010004908.1:7500-20000 GCA_016801955.1 Conus betulinus
TATAGCAGACTCCATGAAAACCTTGTTCAGAAATGTCCCACCTGATGTGATCTTTGAATATCTGAAAGAGATTAAGATTTTTTTTACCGGGTCTAAGATTTTACAGAAGAAACATTTTTCACAAAATGTCCGGTGTGTTTTAAGTGTAGTTCAAAGAGTTGTATGAATGAGCCTTTTGTAATGACTTGTGAGCTGACTTCAACCCAGTGGGCTATAAGCAACATTACCATACCTGCTACAGCGGTTGTCAGCTGTTAATCGTCTTGCAGGAATAGGAGAGGCAGGTACTAAGGAAGGGTGGGAACCAGGTTTAGTGGGAAGGTGGAGAGAAGAGTCGTCATGACCACATAGCCCAGTTTTCAACGCGCGTCATTTTCTAATTTCTTGTTGGTGTTGTTGGTGTGCTGTGTTGTGTTGTTGTTGTTGTTGTTTGTTCTTCTTCTTCTTCTTCTTCTTCTTCTTCTTCTTCTTCTTCTTCTTCTTTTGGGGGGGGGGGGGGTGTCATTCGTGCACCAACCAGACTCACTGAACATAATAGTCCGAGCTGTAGGAACAGAACAATTCAGAAATGCAGAAATAATACGGCTAGGTTCCTGAAATAAGACGGCCAATTGTCCCACCCATCCTCAGCCATTTATCGTTTTACTGGTGTTTGATCACACATGGGAGTCAGAGAGGTCACTGTTTCTCTAGCTGGTGGTCTTTGATTTCGTTTGGACTGTTCTCTTGGTTTGTTCCAGACTGCTAACATTGGACTGGGGTAACTTTATGTGTCGCATTTCACGGGATGTTCAGGAATGTGTGTGTGCGTGTGTGTGTGTGTGTGTGTGTGTGTGTGTGTGTGTGTGTGTGTGTGTGTGTGTGTGTGTGTGTGTGTGTGTGTGTGTGTGTGTGTGTGTGTGTGTGTGTGTGTGTGTGTGTCTGTGTGACAACATTTTGTAAATTACATCACGCCCAATGCTTTAATTATACAATTAAAACAAAACAAAGGCATGTGTACAAGAATAACGCACAATGGTCATTAGTGTCGACATATTCATCTACTTCTGGAGACAATTTAGAACAAAAGCATATGATTATACAATAATAGGGACTGTTTCAAAAAATATGTATCGTAGTTTGGATACGTTATTGACTTATTCAAACACATCTCTCAACAGATGTTTCAATCATCGAACATTGAAAATATTTGTAACATTTTGTTACTGTTGTTTACGTCTCTGAGTCTGCTGGGCTTTGTTTCAAGCAGCTGTCTGATTACTCCTAGATGACATTTTTAATGGGATGCAATTCCACCAGTGGTACATCTCAAAGTAAATTAAACGGATTATCAAATAGGTACGAAAAACCTAGCCCTAGGTCATTGAGGTCTAATCATCATAAGAAGCTGAATATTAATCCACTTAGTTTTAGACTAGAATACAAAAAAACAGTGTGTATGCACAAAGTGTGTTGATGTACAAAGTGCATCGATACTCAAAGTGTATTGATGCACAAAGTGTATTGATGCACAAAATATATGCACAAAGTTGTATATCTTAGTACAGTGGAGAAGTTAGACTTGATTTTAAAACAGATATTCAACCAAAATAAACCTTTACAAGTGTCGATGGTTGTGGTCGTATCACCATTTTGAGAGAGAGAGAGAGAGAGAGAGAGAGAGAGAGAGAGAGAGAGAGAGAAAGAAAGAGACAGAGACAGAGACAAAGACAGACAGAGAGAGAAACACACACACACAGACAGAATGCAAATGCAAATGTAAATGGTTTATTATTGTGATTAAGGTCATTTAGTCCATACACCAAAGGGGGCGGGAGGGAATGGGAATTTACAGAAATATTTGGAAATGAATAGAATCAGACAACAGCAGGCAGACTATGCACAATAGAATCAGACAACAACAGGCACACTATGCACAATAGAATATCAGACAACAACAGACAGGCTATGCCCAATAGAATCAGACAACAACAGGCACATTATGCACAATAGAATACAGACAACAACAGGCAGACTATGCACAATAGAATCAGACAACAACAGGCAGACTATGCACAATAGAATCAGACAACAACAGGCAGACTATGCACAATAGAATCAGACAACAACAGGCACACTATGCACAATAGAATCAGACAACAACAGGCACACTATGCACGATAGAATCGGACAACAACAGGCTGAATATGCACAATAGAATCAGACAACAACAGGCAGACTATGCACAATAGAATATCAGACACCAACAGACAGACTATGCACAATAGAATCAGACAACAACAGGCAGACTACGCACAATAAAATATCAGACAACAACAGGCAGACTATGCACAATAGAATATCAGACAACAACAGGCACACTATGCACAATAGAATATCAGATAACAACAGGCAGACTATGCACAATAGAATCAGACAACAACAGGCACACTATGCACAACAATAGAATCAGACAACAACAGGCACACTATGCACAATAGAATATCAGATAACAACAGACAGACTATGCACAATAGAATCAGACAACAACAGGCTGAATATACACAATAATAGAATCAGACAACAACAGGCAGACTATGCACAATAGAATATCAGACACCAACAGACAGACTATGCACAATAGAATCAGACAACAACAGGAGCACTATGCACAATAGAATATCATATAACAACAGGCAGCCTATGCACAATAGAATCAGACAACAACAGGCACACTATGCACAATAGAATCAGACAACAACAGGCATACTATGCACAGTAGAATATCAGATAACAACAGACAGACTATGCACAATAGAATCAGACAACAACAGGCAGACTATGCACAATTGAATCAGACAGCAACAGGCAGACTATGCACAATAGAATCAGACAGCAACAGGCACAGGCATAGGCCATGAGCTGGCCTATACCCCCCCCCCCCCCCCCCCCCCCCCCCCCCCCCCTAGGGATTTTTGTACATGATAATGGCTCAACAGCTTGACCATTTTACTACACGAATCAGGTTGTCTGCAAGTCAGCAGCTGCTGTTTGTGTCTGCAGGACCAGTTCTAGTACGTGCACCCTCCGAACCTCATCGCACTGTCCACGGTTTACATCGTACTGACATTGTCTCTTTATACTTGGCTGTTTTAATAAGAAAAAGGACAATTTTCTACAATTCAACCTTTTTATCAGTTTGATAGCATTCTAATTCGGGTTTCGGTAGTGTTTTGCGGTGATCTCACCTGCATCCAGTTATGGCAAATGAGAAACCTGTGACACTGAAATCCAGCAAGGCTTCCGGAAAGCAAAACGAAGACTGTGGGTCCAGTCTGCATCATTCACTTTCAGCAGAATAAAAGAGACTGCAAAGTAAGACAGCTTTCTGAGTGTGGCTTCAGGAAAATCAAAGAGGCAGCTGAGGTCAGAAAAAAACATGGCAGTGAAAGTGAACGGTTGACTGACATTTGTTCCCAGATACCAGATGAATACATTCTGCATCAACAGGGTTATCACAGGTGGTGTTACACTAATTTTACAAATATCTCCAGACTTTTGAAACGAAAGCATCCACCCGAGGAGGGAGAACCAAGTTCCTCAAAGAACCAAGAGCAACAAACCCAATCGCGACCAGAGAGTGTTGTTGCCTGCTGACAAATGCCTTTTTGTGATAAGAATCGAAATACAAAGAAAAGACATGTTGAAAGGTTGGTCAAATGTGTCACAAAAACAGCTGAGGACTTTATTAAAGAAGCAGCCCAGAGAAAACAAGACCAAAACATTCTTTTGAAGGTGCAAGACATTGACTTGGTTGCTCGAGATGCACATTATCACAGCTCATGTCGTAAAGATTACACTAGAGAGGATGATAGGAACCAGAGAACCATCAAAGATGCCCAAACCGTTCAACAGCAAGCTGCACACAAAGCTGCATTCTACCATATTGTTCAATATGTGAAGGACAGCATTACTGAAGGAAGCAATGTAGAACGGGTGACCATGTTAAGAGAAAAATATCAGCAATACATGCTTGAAAATACACTCCAGCATTACAATGAAAATTACAGAACAGGCAAGCTAAAGTCCAAGCTGGAAAAAGAATTTGGCAACCAAATACAGTTCTGGCAACCTAACTACAGAAGTAAACTCGTCTATTCGTCAGTTTGTTCCCAAAGGTCAAGTAGTTGAGACAGCGTTTGAGACTGCTGCCTCTGATTCCATGAGGCTGGAGGTAGCAGCTCTAGTTCTCCGCAGGATCATTCACTGTGCTCAGCAAGAAGCCCGGCCAATGCCCTGGCCTCCCTCAGCCAGTTTTCTGCTGAGTGATGCTATCAGTCCACCACCTTACCTCCAAGAGTTTATTTCAGTACTCATTACAGGAAAGAAGAAAGGGCAGGAGTCATCAGAAAGAAATCAAAGATTGGCCAAGTCCTTTTCCCAAGACCTCTGTCAGGCTGCATCAAGAGGTTAGTGGCTGATGCCAAAAGCATCTTCTTCTTGGCATGACACTTCGGCACCTCACAGGGAGTGCTGAAGTGATCACTCTGATCCATCGCTTCGGAAACTGTGCTTCCTACTCGTGCATCTTAGAGCTGGAAACAGCAATCTGCAAAGACATTGATGACAGAGAGACAGTTCTTCCCCCATCAATCAGACCAGACAGGAATGTGTTCACACATCTGTGTTGGGACAGTTTTGATTTGAATGAAGAGACCCCCATCTGGCACAACACATACTGCTCATGGACTGATTATTCAGGAGGTTGCAGAGGGCAGTGCAGATGCCTTGGCTGAAATTCCTGCTTCTTTGCCTAGAACTAAAGATCGATCAGTCGCAAGCAGATCAACAGTGCTTGAGCTGTGCTTTGCAAAGAGCAAATGTGAACCGAATTTAGCAGTTACACTGACAGACGCACCTCACATGGAAGAATCTAAAGTCATCTGACATTCTGTGGATGTGCAGCAGGGCTCTGGCCAAGGATAGTGCACAGACAGTTCCATCTTGGGCTGGATGGTTTTCTCTCACAGCAAGCAGTGCACAAAGCAGCTCCAACGAATCATCAGTGGAGTATATGCCTCCTGTCTTCGCTCCTATCACTGACAATGCAACAGTGCAGCATATCTTGCGCATATCGCAAGAAGCTTCCAAGCAGGTGAGCCAGCAGTATACCATAGTGACATTTGACCTGGCGGTGGCAAAGAAAGCCTATTCCATTGTGTGGCAGAACCCACAAGAGTTTGGTAACATCATCATCAGAATGGGCGCATTCCACCTCACTTGGCCTACATGTGTGCTTTGGGAAAAAGCCTGAGGTGCAGTGGATTCGAAGAAATTCTTGTTGAGTCAGGTGTTTTTGTGCAGTGGGTCAATAGAGAAAGTAATGACTGGCAAGCACTACAACAGAGCTCTAGAGTTCACAAACTTGTCTTGGAAGCTCTTGAACGTCTTCTTCTACAGGCATTTGAATCGTCAGAGAAGGACTTTTTTGATGAAGAAGCAAGAGCAGTGGTTCTACGCCTTTCCATGGATCCATCAGAAGACAGACTGTCAGAAGCTCTCACAAATGACAGCTGCAAAAGGATACTGTACCGCATGTCACGCTTCAGAGAGCGAGTCAGCATTGCATTCCTTTACAGGGTGTGACACGACTAGTGCTTTTGTGAAGAAAGGAAAGCTGGTGGCTCTCAGACTCTTAAAGCAACACCCAGAGTTCCTTGCCACTTTCAGTCAGTTGGGAAAATCTACTGAAATTCCAGCTCAGTTATTGCAAAACTTGAGCAATTCACATGCCTTCTGTATGGAGGGAGGTCCGTGACTGATATAAACAAACTGAGGCACCAGAAGTTTCTCGAAACGCTTTGGAACTACTCCCATCAGTCCTGTTGGACACCTACAAAGGAGTGGACATGAGCCTGCTCCCACCATGCAGAGACTCATTGAGAATGCATGTCAGAAGAGCCAACTTCCAGGCGCTTGTCTGGAATGAAGCAGACAAGGCAACTGCAGCCATTCGTCAAGCAGACGGCAATGGTTGGCATGTTGTGGATAAGAAACTGGAAATCCAGTGGACAGCTGGCTTTTTCATGCCACAAGAACTAGTGGAAATCCTAGTGGAGCAGCCCCAGCAAGAAGAGGGTGACGAAGAAGAACTAGTGGAGCAGCCCCAGCAGGAAGAGGGTGATGAAGAGTTCCCCCGACTCTGAAGCTCTTGATGACTTTATCTTTGAAGCTGATAGTTAGAGTTCATTCAGCCGCCTGAAATTCAGTGGAGTCAGGATGAGAAATCTTTGTGTGACACTGACAATAACAGCAACTGCTAATGATCTATGGTGTGACACAGAAGTTTGTTGATCAATAATATTGGTCATGTTTGTTTTCTTAAGTTAACTAATTCTCATACCTTGTATACTAGCTGTGTGGCACGACATTCCGTGCTTATGTACCATATTAATTCATCATTGAATGCAAATTTTGATTATTTTGCTAAGTCAGATGCTGAAAAGGAATCTTGTTAGCTTTCATGATAAACTGATCACTTTTGTTTTTATTTTTTAAAGGTGCTTCGTATGTGTTGTATATTTTGCGCCGCGTAACGTAGTTTCCTCGTGCATTATATCTCTCAACCTTAAACGCAGAGTCTTTCATCTTGCAGACAAGCAGAAATTGAAAAGGCATATAGTGAGCTACCTAAAACACACTGTCTTCAAAAATCCCTAGGGGGTGAAGGGTTTCCCTACTGTGCCCACGGCCTAGCAGACTATGCACACAAGATCATCATGACATGGAAACCAAATCACGGGACTATGTCCAACACAAAGTCAGAATTAGGCCACTGGCAGAAACTTGATGAAAACTGTTTTTATTTCTGCCACAATCGTAGACAGTCACGATATACCCGTGAGAAGGATTTCCTTACAGCACCTCCCTAGTCAGAGCTGGACAGCTGCTCCTTCCTGAGAGAGAGAGAGAGAGAGAGAGAGAGAGAGAGAGAGAGAGAGAGACTCGTGACTTTAATGTGAGGCTATCAGCCTATTCACATGAGTGCAACAAGAAAGAAATCCATTTATACAGTTAGAACTAAATCCACCATGACTGCAACAAAACATTCTTCCATGACAGTATGTACATGCAGAATTCTGTCTTGATCATGCATAAATGCTCCCTATTACGTTCTTTCTTGTGAACATAATATAAGTACACATATCATTATTTGAAACTCATGATATGAATGCTGTTGATACTAGCATGCAAAACACATGATTTCTGTTACATTTCCCTCATCGTATTTTTGTAACCATTATACAGCAGAGGCCTTTCTACACCTGTGTCGTATAACACTCCGGAAAGCCGTACTATTTTAAGCATCTTTTATTTACTTTCGTTTACGCATGCGTCAGATTAGCAGATTGCCCTCCACCGTGCAAAGGAAACGAACACCCCGAATCTTCGGTCTGTGTAACAATAGCTGCCATGCTAAACTTTGACACTGTGTGTGTTCTGTGGTCGTGTTCGTGTGGTGTTGAACTTGTGTTGTTTATATTCGTAGGATTTAGCAGCCCCATGGATAAACATATTGCCTTGCCGCTTTCTGTGTATCAGGTTAGTACTTTCCCTTCAATAATTTTCACTTAAATTGTAGTTTTCCCAATTTCTTTTCAGCCTGTGACCCTGACGTATCCTGTCCCGTGGGTCTTGTTGACATTTGATTCGTGCGCACGTGCCTAAATTGCCTGAAGACCAGAGGAGTCTCTTAATGGTCGGATCCCTATAATTCAAAGTCACGATATACCCGTGAAAAGGATTTCCTTACAGCACCTCCCTAGTCAGAGCTGGACAGCTGCTCCTTCCTGAGAGAGAGAGAGAGAGAGAGAGAGAGAGAGAGAGAGAGAGAGAGAGAGAGAGAGAGACTCGTGACTCGTGACTTTAATGTGAGGCTATCAGCCTATTCACATGAGTGCAACAAGAAAGAAATCCATTTATACAGTTAGAACTAAATCCACCATGACTGCAACAAAAAACATTCTTCCATGACAGTATGTACATGCAGGATTCTATCTTAATCATGCATAAATGCTCCTTATTACGTTCTTCCTTGTGAACATAATATAAGTACACATATTATTATTTGAAACTCATGATATGAAAACTGTTGATGCTAGCATGCAAAGCACATGATTTCTGTTTTCTGATTTCAGAGGAGTCTCTTAATGGTCGGATCCCTAGAATTCAAATTTTAATAATTGAAAGCGACCGACGAAAAATATCAAAATGCATGTAATAGCTATCAGGTAACAAAAAGTTCAAAACCATACTCTTATAGTATGGTCTATGGGCAGCCATTACTTAGCAGGCGATCCAGCCTCCCACTGTCGTCCCGTTCGCCTCACGCTCCACTCCCCCCCCCCCCCCCCCCCCCCCCCCACCCCCCACCCCCTACTCTAAGCAGGGAGCGACAGAGAAGGAACACGCGAGCTCACAAGACGGACTGTACTGGCGTATTAGTGACGCGACTTCATGCTGATTTGCATATTGACCTACATTTAAACAAATTCCGCAGGGTGCCTTGCTTTTTACTTTACTGTTCAGCTAAGTTCTTGACCTACTTTTCGATTCCTGGTTTATCTTATTTACATACTTCATCACTTCACGGTCAATTATTTGTCTAAGTTTCCCTTTGTATTCATTTTGTAGTTTTACATATGTATGTATGTACCGATTTCATTACTTATTCTAACCTTCCTCTTAAATGTTTCCTGTTGATTTTTTTTTAATTTTATTTTATTATCATATGCACATTTTCCATACTCATTTAACTTAAACCATTCATATTCCTACTCCTCCCCCCCCCCCCCCCCCCCCCCGACCACATATGTTCCCATGTGGTGTTAAACGGACTCTGCAGTTGCTTCTTCCATGACCCCTCTCTCCATGCTCCCTTTTACTTGGTCATGCATGAGAGAGAAAGAGAGAGAGAGAGAGAGAGAGGGAGAGAGAGAGAGAAAAGAGAGAGAGAGAGAGAGAGAGGAGAGAGAGAGAGAGAGAGAGAGAGAACAATGAACAATCTTTATTTCTTCAGGCCCCCAGCCCCTAAAAATGAGGTCAAGTTAACATGTAACTAAAAGACACATACAATACAACCAATCAGCTTTCCAGCGTGAGACTGTCAACAAAGGTTTGCCTTAACTTCATGGCATTAAACAGAAATACACCAAGCTTCCTAATATTAAAAATAGACCCATTTCTCAACAAGACTGTATAATTATGGATTGATACCAAAGTTAAGATAGTTTTTTCTTATGTCATTATACATAACACATGTATACAACACATGGTCCTCATCTTCTAAGACGTTACAGATTTTGCATGTAAGATTAGCGTTGTTGTTGAACGTTTCTTCTGAAAATCGATCCATTGATTGGTAGCACACCAAGCCTCAACTTTATCAGACATTCCTAAAGCAACTAATGTCCATGTAATCAAAGTATTTTTCACATTCGAACGTAGTTTTCAACAATCTGTAAATTTGATATCTTTATTCATAGCAGACTCACTCCATTCCTGCATGTACATGTCTTTCATTCTCTGCTTAAATAGAGAAACAAATGTTTTTTTTTCACAGCCTACTCCCTGTTCAAGCCAGACATATCCAAACCCGTGGCTAAATAATATATTCTTTATAAAAGTTGCCCAGCATTTTTTGCCGTTTTTATCTAGATCTACAAGCACCAAGTATGTTTGTTTAGGCAAACGATGAGCCTCCATCTTTATCAGTTTCAGCCAATATCGAATGCACCTCACTGCACTATTTACGTATAGGGGATATCGCCCCAATTCCCCCATGACAAGTTTATTAGGAACTTTGAGATGGATTTTAAGAAAGCGTTTACACGCCAGAGCGTGTACCTTTTCAATATTGTCTAGTCTGTGGTATCCCCACATTTCGGATGCATATAATAGCACCGGCTGTACCTGGGCATCGAAAATTCGGAAGAAGCATGTCTTAGAGATGTCGTTTATTTTGTTATATACCTTATACAGTCAAAACAAGCCCGTTTCCCTTTCACTGCAAGTGCATCAACCCCTTTGTTAATACTCATCTTTGTTGTAAAAACAAATCCCAAGTAATTATATTCATTAACTACTTCTAATTGTTCCCCATTGAGATTCCATCTTTCAAATTTCCCCAGAAACCCACCCTTACGGAAAACGATGACTTTTGTCTTATCAGTATTGACTTTCAAATGTAATCGTTTGCAAACATTGTTTAAAATGTTGATTTGGTTTTGTAGTCCTATAACAGTGTCAGACAGTAAAACAATGTCATCTGCAAAGAGAAGAAGAAATAGCTCTAATAACCCTGGCAAAAACTGAAACCCATGTATTCCATTATCACTAACTGCTACTGCTATTTGATTAATAAATAAAGAAAACAACATTGGACTTAAAATACAACCCTGTCTGACGCCTACAGGACACTCAAATAGTCAGTGGTTTCACTTTCAACACGTACACAAGAAACAACAGATTTATACATTGCGGTCACAGCACTGATAATTTTCCATGTATTCCATTCTGCCTTAAAATACCAAGCAGACACTGGCGTTGAACAGAATCAAAGGCTTTCCGTAGGTCAACAAAACAAGCGTACAGTTTACCACCTTTCTTAGACAGACATTTTTCTACAATAGCATTCAATGTAAAAATATGGTCTACAGTGGAATATCCGTGTCTAAAGCCAGCTTGCGATTCTGACAGTTTACTGTTTCCTTCAACCCATTTAACAAGCCTCTTGTTCAAAACTGACGTATAACATTTGCCAACCAAACTAAGAAGAGATACACCCCTATAATTATCTGGCAAACTTTTTATCGCCCTTCTTGAAAATGGGAACTATGATTGCTTTAATCCATTGCTCTGGATATAACCCTTTGTCGAACAGTATATTAATAAACGAGTTAAAAAGTTGACAGCTACAACATCAGCAGACTTTAACATTTCAGCCAAAATATGGTCTGGTGCACAGGCTTTCCCCTTTTTACTTTCGAATAGCATCATAAACCTCCTCTTCAGAAATGACCAGATTAATTTTAGAACAATCTTCTGTATGTCCTTGGCTTTCGCTTCCTTCGCTTATACTTCTGACTTCGATGTCATCAAATAATCCTTGAAATGTTGAAACCATTGAACTAGTGTTATTTCTTTACTAACCCCTTCTTTCCGTTTCCCTACAATTTGTTTGGCTTGTTTCCAAAACTGTTTACTGTCGTTTCCCATAGAGGTTAACTGCGTTGCTTTTTCCAGCTTGTAACTTTCTCGTTTACATTTCAGCACACACCATTATATGTCTTTCGAGCGATAAAGTAGGGCACTCGATCTTCAGCTTTTTTAGTTTGCCTAAATTATGACAACAATTGTCTAGCTTTAATCTTTGCATCACCACAGTCAGCATCAAACCACACAGCTCATCTGGGTATGTCCCTAGTGGTAGAAACCTGCCTTTTCAAGCATTCACTTGCAGTCAGCAAAGCATTTTGAAAGTCTTTCTAGCGCTTGTTCCACATCACAGTGCGAAAGAGACACATGCATCAATACACATATCTTGAATTTCGTCAGTGTAAAGGCAGTCAATAACACGCGCTTCTTTAGCATTATCCCAAACAAATTTTTTCAAACTTTTTTACAGTCTCCTTTTTATCACTAATTAGTTTATGTGTACAAAGTGTCAATGACACAGGGAAATGAGGCGAATCAATAAACGCCAAAACTTCCATTGAACGAACAAAGTGATTGACACACAGATCTCTAGACCTGACAACATAATCAATTGTACTACCACCTGTAGTACATACAAAAGTCAGACACTGATCGAACTGAAACCGACACAGGCCGTTTATGATAACACAATCATATATCAACATAAATCAAACAGATTTTTACCAAAGAGATTAATCGAGAGAGAGAGAGAGAGAGCGAGAGAGAGAGAGAGAGAGAGGGAGAGGAGAGAGAGAGAGAGGAGAGGAGAGAGAGAGACAGACAGACAGACAGACGGAGACAGACAGACAGACAAAGACAGAGACAGAAAAACAGAGACAAAAAGACAAGGAGAGATGTCAGCAGCAGCTGTGAGTATCACGATCTACCTGGTCCCCCTCCAGTTGCTGACATACTTGATATGTCTGAAGTGCCATTGGGAACAAAGAAAAAACCAACAACAGAAAGGGGACTGAACAGGAGAGGGAGAGATGGAAGAAGCCAGGTGGGGAGGGAGGGAGAGATGGAAGAAGCCAGGTGGGGAGGGAGAGAGGGAAGAAGCCAGGTGGGGAGGGAGGGAGAGATGGAAGAAGCCAGGTGGGGAGGGAGGGAGAGATGGAAGAAGCCAGGTGGGGAGGGAGGGAGAGAGGGAAGAAGCCAGGTGGGGAGGGAGGGGAGAGATGGAAGAAGCCAGGTGGGGAGGGAGGGAGAGATGGAAGAAGCCAGGTGGGGAGGGAGGGAAGAAGCCAGGTGGGGAGGGAGGGAGA
>JADBJO010004908.1:27500-35000 GCA_016801955.1 Conus betulinus
ACGCGTGTGCTGGTGTGGGGTTACTGGAAGACGAAATGAGGAAGGGAAAGAGGAAGGGAGGAGGAGGAGGAGGCGGAGGAAGAGGAGGAGGAGGAGGAGGAGGAGAGATAAACAAGATATGAAGAACAATAACGATAATAATATTAAATTTACATAGCGGCTATTCTCTAAAAATTAGGGCTCTAAGCGCTTTGCAAAACAACAACACAGACACACAAAACACACACGAGAATAAGTACAAGAACAATATAAATAAAAACCAATATCAGCTACAGCAATATTATTATCATCTTCAGGAACAACAACAAAAATTGTTGTCATCACCTAAAACAATAACAACAAAAACAACATTTTTTTTTCCTTCAGTGAAATAGCATGATAGCATGACACACCCAAAATACACATCAAACACATGTAGACTCTCTCTCTCTCTCTCTCTCTCTCTCTCTCTCTCTCACACACACACACACACACACACACACACACACACACACACACGCCTGCACACACACACACACACACACACACACACACACACACACACCACACACACACATCACCAGCCTTTGCTGACATGATTTCCAAAATCAATCTCTCTCTCTCTCTCTCTCTCTCTCTCTCTCTCTCTCTCTCTCTCTCTCTCTCTCTCTCTCTTTTCAATGTACTATTTTTCAGGCTGCCCGTATGTTAAATATTTGATCAGTCCACCAAGACACGTTGCACTGGAACACCTCTCCCACGACCAAACCACTGACAAGCGCCACACCGTCACACAGACGGAGCACACAGCAACGCCTGCATTGAGACCAACTCAGAAAGAGAAACAGGTATCCACACCACCCACTCTAAAGCCGCTGGATGTATGCAAGGCTTCGGGGGGCAGCTGTGAGTCTCGACGACCTGCACAGATCCCCTTCACTCGTTGCTGACACACTTGGCGTGTCTGAAGTGTTCTGGAAAGATCAGAAACCGACATAATGGAAGAGGAGGTGAGGGGGGGGGGGGGGGGCGTGTGGGGGGGGGATGAGAAAGTCGAGGGAGGGGGGATGTGGGAGTTTGACAGTGATTGGAAAGTTATAGGAGAAAGTACGGGGTTTCCCATGGGACGACGGGAAGGGCAGTGTGAGTTATAGAAAACAAAGGGAAGGACTGGGGGTGGGGAGGGGGGGGGGGGTTGATGCTTTGTCACGTTTTTATGTGTTGCCGTCATTATTGTTAAAACCTTTTACAAGAAACAACGGTGATGATATCTGTGCTCTTCTCAAGCTTTCGAACAGAAGCAGCATCCTATTTCTCAGCCCAATAACGTGTCACCTGCTATGTGCTGTCAATCAATGTCAGATCTATTTACCAGGAAACTAGCACCATCCTATTTCTCAGCCCAATCATTTGTCACCTACTATGTGCTGTCAATCCGTGTCAGATCTATTTACCAGGAAACTAGCACCATCCTATTTCTCAGCCCAATCATTTGTCACCTGCTATGTGCTATCAATCAATGTCAGATCTATTTATAAGGACTCTAGGTGTTAAAACCTTGCCTATGCTCTCAAGCAGTACGTCACACACATAGACACATGCATGCATGCACGCACGCACACACACACACACACACACACACACACACACACACATATCCACGCACACACACACACACACACTTCTGAACCTCCCCTTAAATGTGACAGAGGAAGTGTGACCACGCTCCAGCGCTAGTAGTGTGGGGCAAACAAAGAAAACAAAGCGAAAACAAACAAGCAAAAACAAAGACCAGCTAGAGAAGCAGCCACTTTCTGACTCCTCTGTGTGACCGAACACAACTAGAAGATGAATACCAAAAACTAGGAGGCTAACGCTTGTTGCCGTGATGAAATTAGTACAGGCCCATAACTGTAAACGAATGCTGGGTACGACACCGAATCGTTGAGCAGACGTGACAACACAGAGCATACAGAACAAACAGGGACAACAACCCCCCAAAAAATGCTAAGCTTGCCTATATGCCCTTCTACCTGACACATCTTCACAGCAACAACAACTGAAGAAATGAACAAATACAAACAAACATTTAGTTAAGACTGCCACAGCTTTTTCGAGCTTGTTATAGTCAGACAAATGCATGGATGAACAGTAACAAAGTACAGGTAACCTCGATTTGATTTGAATGAAAGACAATCTTGAATAAGGCTGCGAATAGCAAAGAATAAACACCAAACAAGTGGGATAACTCTTGCTCCCTTGATGAACTATAAATAACAGGCCCATAACTCCGAACGAATGCTGCTTATGACACTGGATCGCCTGGCAGAGAAATGACAACACACAGCGCACAGAGCACAACAAGGAAACATCCCTTAAGGATGTTCAAAGCTTGCCTATATACCCTGTGCTAGACGCCTCTACACAGCAACAGTAGCTAGAGAACTGAACAAATACAAATGAAAATTCAGTCAACACTGGCACAGCATTTTCGATCTTCAATGTAGATTTTTTTTAGATGAATAGCAACGGGTGTGTGGGAGCAAATGTACGTGTTATTTCCGACGTCTGTCCGAATAATTTCTGCATTTAAATATTTTTTCTGCTTCCATAACTCAGCCTTTTTATGTTCAGTGTGCCTTATTGGCGCATATATGACCCCCACTCCCATCTCAACATCCCAAAACGTTGACACAGTGACGCACATTTTATTACTGGGCTTTTTGGTCGTGATGATTGTTCTCTCCGCCCTCTCATTCCGCCCTATTCCAACCCCTCCTTACACAAACAGCTGCCTCTTCTGTCAAGAAAAACGACTCATGCATGACAACTGCAACCATTCACAGCTGACCGACAAAGATCCCCCAGGCTGCCAAGAATCTGTCACCATCTGCACAGTACTGAAATGGCTGGCAGTCATTTTGACGATGCAGTACTTCTGCGCTGATAGTCCATGAATTCAATACTCCCCCCCCCCCCCCCCCCCACCCCCCTACCCTGACCTATTGTCCCATTTTCCTTCCCCCCACCCCACACCCATCTCCTCCCTCCTCTCATTCCTCTTTCCTCCTGCCCCTGGTACAGATGGCGGCAGTCTCCTGACCTTGACCCCGGCAAGGTTCGTTCTTGTCACGTGCAGCAGCAAACGACCCATTCCATTTCTTCTCCCTCCAGTCTTCCTTTCTCCTTCCATTTCCTCCTCCGTCTTCCTCACCCTTGTCTTCATGCCCACCCTAACCCCAATCACATCACTCACATTTCCACCTCTAACTTTTCCCTGCACTTTTTTCACACACACACACACACACACACACACACACACACACACACACACACACACACACACACACACACTACACATTACACACACACACACACACACACACACACACACACACACACTACACATTACACACACACACACAGACACACACACACACACACACACACACACACTACACACATACACACACACACACACACACACACACACACACACACACACACACACTACACATTACACACACACACACACACACACACACACACACACACACACACACACACACACACACACACACACTACACACACACACACACACACACACACACACACACACACACACACACTACACACACACACACACACACACACTACACACACACACACACTACACACACACATCCTACTTCAAGCCACACCTCATCCACCACCTCATCGCCCATCTCCACCCCAGCTGGCCACCCTTGCTTGGTTTTTTTTTTTGGCCAGAAATCTCACCTGTTCATGTCGACGTCTCCTAAGGGAAGGAGAGGGGGCTGGGGCAGGAGGGGGAGGGGGAGGGACCATTACCAATGTCTGATTTCTGTTCAAGTCGAAGAAGTAAGTGACCTATGTGATTTTCTGTCCATGCAGTGTAGGCAGATACGTGTGGGGAAGGCAAGAAAGGGAACGTCTCTGAAGTCGAGCACAGAGTACAGCCGTATTTTACGGATTTAGCTGGTTGTCGTCCGGAAGGCTGTTGATTAGGAAATGTGGACTCCCAACTCTTAATGCTGAGCATCTCACACTTTCTTTGACACTCTGAAGAACTGGAGCGAGAGAGAGAGAGAGAGAGAGAGAGAGAGAGAGAGAGAGAGAGAGAGAGAGAGAGAGAGAGAAAGAGAGACAGAGACAGACAGAGAGACAGACAGACAGACAGAGAGAAAGAGACAGAGACAGACAGACAGAGAGACAGATAGAGACAGATAGACAGAGACAGACAGGCAAAGAGACAAACAGAGACAGACAGACAGACAGAGAATATTACAGACAGAGAGACAGACAGGCAAAGAGACAAACAGAGACAGACAGACAGACAAACAGAGAGACTATTTGTCAAAAAGATAGTAGGATGTGAGTTCTTGAAATGAACGCACTAACGCTCGCACATTCCATCCGTCGTGTTTCTTCTCTCTTCTTTCAGTGAACCTCTCTCTGTCTCTCTCTGTCTCTCTCTCTCTCTCTCTCTCTCTCTCTCTCTCTCTCTCTCTCTCTCTCTCTCTCTTCTCTCTCTCTCTCTTATATGTATGTGATGGGGGAGGGAGAGGGGCAGGGAGTAAGGAAGGAGGAGGGGGAGGCAACGTGTGTTTGTGTAGGGAGCACCATTACCAGATTCTGCATCTGTTCCAAATTGAAACCCAAATCAAAATAAATGCGTATTGTGTGGAACTTAGTCCTTCACAAGGACTGCATAGGGAAGTTTGGGGAAGTTGGGAAAGAACATAACATCACTAAAAGTCGGACAGAGAAGAGTCGTATTTCACGGATTTAGTTGGTTTAGGCCTGGAAGGTTATAAATTAGGAAAAGTGGACTCCTAACTTTTCACGCTGAGAAATTTCATTTACTTCGACTGTCTGTATAAACTACAGAGAAAGTGGGAGGTCAGGAGAAGGAAGAGGCGGAGGAGGAGGAGGAGATAGACAGAGACAGAGAGAAAGACAGACAGACAGACAGACAGACTGACAGACAGATGATGGAAACAAAGCTCGAAAAAATAAATCTTAGTCAACAAGAAGAAATGCAATGTAGGATATATTGTTGAGGGTACTATAAAGAGATTGACATTGAACTAGCACACACACACATACACACACATGCGCGCGCGTGCGCGCGCGCGCGCACGCACTCACACACACAGAGGCGCACGCGCACACGCACACACATACACACACACAGGCGCGCGCGCACGCGCGCGTGCGTGCACACACACACACACACACACACACACACACACACACACACACACACACACACACACACACACACACACATACAAGCACACCCGACTTGAAACAAAATGAGCATCAACTATTTAATCAGGGAAACCTTTTCCAAATAAATCTTAAAGCTCTCGTGGTTGCTTCAAAAAGGAAGTGTTTTGATCTGCTAGAAATCAACACCCTTCATGAGGTTTGACTTACAAAGCTCTGTACAAGAAGAGGACAAAAAGTGATAATTCCCAACTGAATTAATTGGAAACTGTAAGAATCGGTAAATTAATGGTCGTTACACATCTAACATCACGTAGCTTGTTCAGATTGTAGGCTCAATTTCAGCGGAATATTATCTAGTGCTTTACTATTACTAGGAGACAATTACCTGCATTTCAAAATCCCTAGTTTTTAGTGCGCGTTGGAATAATCCGTCGGCGAAGTGTTGAGAATAACTTGCTAGTAGAATCAAATACGGTACGTCATTCATTTGAAACTGGATGTGTACTTGAAAAACAAGCTAAGATAACAGCAAACTAACAAATAATATTCCCATGCGATATTGCACATCAAGAAAGTGTTGTTCAATATGTTATACCTTTAGAAATCTGTATGTATGTGTGAGTGACATGTTGAGACTAAGATAAAGTAATGTCAATGATAATTCTTAATATCCTAGGTACCCTGGTATCTTTGTCATATCTACGCCAGATATTTTTTTTAAAATACGGTGACTGTCGATTTATGTTTCCCCACTGTAGTCTAGTTATTCACATGAATCCGCACCCCTCCCCCCTGCTAAATAAGATACGTACTTGGCTTTGTAGATGAGCCGTCAACAGCTAAATATTTTAAGTATCATCTTTGTCTGTCTATTCATCTATCTATCTATCTATCGGTCTGTCTGTCTGTCTTTCTATGTATCTATGTATCTATGTATCTATCTATCTATGTATCTATCTATCTATCTATCTATCTATCTATCCATCTATCTATCTATCTATTTATGTATGTATCTATCTATCTATCAGACAAACAGGCAGTCAGACAGACAGACTGATAGACTGACAGAGAAGGATGGACATTGGGTGGGAAAGGGTGAGGGTGCTGGAAACTAAACAGACCAACTGAAGGACGTTAAACGGATTCCCTTGAAACTCCCCCTGAGCTCATTCCCTTACTATTCCCCACCCCACCCCCCCTCCGCCCACCCCCACCCACCCCCACCCCTCAGAGCGTTCCTCTGACCCCCACACCTTCAAATGCTGATACAGATGGAAGAGGGAGGAGGGACCTTCCCCTCTGACCCCCACACCTTCAGATGCTGATACAGATGGAAGAGGGAGGAGGACCTTCCCCTCTGACCCCCACACCTTCAGATGCTGATACAGATGGAAGAGGGAGGAGGGACCTTCCCCTCTGACCCCCACACCTTCAGATGCTGATACAGATGGAAGAGGGAGGAGGGACCTTCCCCTCTGACCCCCACACCTTCAGATGCTGATACAGATGGAAGAGGGAGGAGGGACCTTCCCCTCTGACCCCCACACCTTCAGATGCTGATACAGATGGAAGAGGGGGGGAAGGACATGCCTGGTGGTGAGGCTTGGTCCTGAGGGTGGATTTCAGGACTATCACCCGGTCGGGATTTCAAAATCTCTCTCTCTCTCTCTCTCTCTCTCTCTCTCTCTCTCTCTCTCTCTCTCTCTCTCTCTCTCTCTCTCTCTCACTCACTCTAAGTGAACATTTTTTTTCAGAAGGTCGAAGCCAATCCGATTTCATAGCATAAAAGGTTGGGGGCCTCTTTTCCTTGCAGACCCAAGACAACCAAGTTCATGAAATGCCCCTGTACTCTAGACGACACTTTGTAACGCTGTGTTCTTTCTGACCTTCTCCACACCTTTCTGTGCAAACTGTATGTACAACAGATATTTACACAGAAAGCCCACTTACTTCCAGATTTCTTTCAGAAGAACGACAGAAGTTTTCGGATAGAGTCTTCCTTAGCTTTCATGAACACTCCAAACTTCAGTGACAGATAATGGAAGCAAAGATGGCGAAGATGAGCACAGATGGGAGCCGTGTGGGGGGATGAAAAAGACGTTTGAAATGGAAAGGCTGTGGATGGGGAAGAAAGGGGGGGGGAGGTGAAACTGTGAAGGAGGTGTTTCAGAAAAGGAGAGGGGTGGGGTGGGGGTGGGGGGTAGGAGTATGGATGAGGAAGAATAAAGAAGAAAAACAGAGACTTGACAAGAATGATTTGAAAT
>JADBJO010004908.1:45615-78115 GCA_016801955.1 Conus betulinus
GATGCATAAGCGAAAGGAGTGCAGGGAACGACGATAGAGAGAGGGAGAAGAGGCGAGAGTGGGTGTGGGAAAGAGCATGTTTAGAACAATCTAACAATCAAAAAAAATAAACAAGGAGATGTAAGACAATCGATTTTGACGCACCAGGCAAGTCATTACAGGAGAATCATGAGAGAGAGAGAGAGAGAGAGAGAGAGAGAGAGAGAGAGAGAGAGAGAGAGAGAGAGAGAGAGAGAGAGAGAGAGAGAGAGTCGCATGAGAATAAAAGCATAACGACATAATGACAAGAGGGCAACAGATAGTAGGAAACACACACACACACACACACACACACACACACACACACACACACACACACACACACACACACACACACACACACACACACACACACACACAAAGACATACTTACTAAACAGAAGATGTGCATTTCAAATACAAAAACACTTCTAATTAGACAGGCTCATACATAAGGTAAAGAGAGGGGTGGTGGTTGGTGGTGGATTATGGCGGAGTATGCAAATACTGGCAGATGAGATGGTTGAAATAATGGTGTTTGAAGGTTGATATGCATTGGTGTTGTTTGGTTGATTCAGGGAGCGAGTTCCATTGACAGGAACCTGAATATGTTAAACTGGATTTGAATAAGTCAATTCTAGGAACAGGGACATGAAGTTTAGGTAGAGTTCTTGAGGAATTTATCGGGAATCTGTGAACTAATGTGGTGGGTGCCTTCCCAGACACAATCCTGTGCATTACGATCCCTTTGTTGTATTCTAATCTCAGACTTAAGGGGAGAACCTGAATCTTTTTATAGTCCGAGTCCAGAAGACTGGTTTTAGGAGGACTAATTTGAGTGCTCGCTTGTGTAGGCTTAGTAATGGTTTGAGGGTGTTAGCGCTAGCACAGTCCCATAGAGTAGATCCATAGTCTATGTGTGATTGAATATGAGACTGAAAAAAAAGAGCTTGCGTGAATGCAGGTCGAGGAAGCGTTTGATTTTGGAGAGTTGATAAACTTTCTGTGAAACTTTTTTGCACAGTGAGTTTATGTGAGCTTGCCAACTAATATTGTTATCAATTGTTATTCCTAGCACTTTGAGGCATGCATGTTACCTGTTCAACAGGTTCATCTTTCAGATGTACAGGAGGAAACTTAATAGTGAGATTTTGTCTTTTTTGCCTGGTTGTGATAAGCATGGATTTAGTTTTTTGAGGGTGAAGCGACATGTGATTTAGTTCAGTCCATTTTACGACGAGGTCATTCGCACTTTCTTGTAAAGTTTGTGCAAGAACAGTAACATCAGAATGATTTGTGTGTATGTTGTATCATCTGCAAAGAGTTCACATGCGGATGTGATATGGAGTGGTAGATCATTGATGTAAATTGTGAACAGTAAGGGACCCAGGATAGAGCCTGTGGGACGCCATAGGAAAGTGTTTGAAATGAAGAAGTAGTTGTATTGATTTTCACACATTGTTGCCTATTTGCGAGATATGATTGAAAAAACTTAAGAGTTTTTGTGGATAAGCCATACAATTTTAATTTTCTAAGAAGAAGGTTATGGTCTATCACATCAAATGCTTTTTTGAAATCGATGAATAGGGACACCACAATATCTGTTGTTGTTAATGCTATTTAGCCAGTCATCAACTAAGTTGATTAGGGCTGTGTGGCATGAATGGTTGTGTCGAAACCCGGACTGTCTTGGATGAAGCAAATGGTATGTATTAAGGTGGTGTAGTGTGTGTTTGTTCATGTGTTTTTCCAAAGGTTTGGAAATAGAGGAAATGATTGAGATTGGTCTGTAGTTTGCAGGGTCTGAGTTGTCACTGCCTTGTGGATAGGAATGACTTTTGCTTTTTTGAAACTGTCGGGAAAATGATTTTTGTCTATGCATAAATTGAAGACGTATGTTAATGTATCTGTAATTGCTGGAGCTGATAGTTTGAGGATTTTCCCGTCTAGGCCATCCACCCCGCAGGTACCTGACTGTTTTAGGTGCGTTAGGTAGTGATAAACTTCAAAGACTGTTATTGGTGGAATATAAAGTTCAGACGTGATGTTTTTATCTTGGCAATATTGTTTCAGTTTTTGAAGATCGTTTTGATTTTGGAAGAATCTGTCGTGACAATTTTATTAGCTATAGTGCAAAAGTGCGTGTTTAGCTGTTCGACAGAGATGTCTTTAATTACAGTTGATTTTGAAGAAGATTTATTGTTTGTAAGCTCGTTAATAGCTCTCCATACTAATTTTGGGTTCTGATTTGATGATATTAGTTCTCGATAATTTTTTTTTTTTCTCTGCGCTTCTGTGAATTTATTGCATTTCTCAGTTTTTCTAGATTCTTCTTCATAGCCATGTTGTTTAAGCAGATCTCTAAGGTAACCTGCCTCCTGTAACTCTTTAGTGTACCATGCCGGTTTAGGATCATGCCGTACTCTAATCGTTTTTAGAGGGGGCGTGTTTATCATATATTTCTGTAAATGTTTTGATCCAAAATTCAACAGCAAGATCTGGATCAGTTATGTCAAAAACTGAAGAGAGATTTGAGTTAAGCAAGTCATGCAGAAAGTCTTGGTCGTTAAAGTTTGTAAAGCAACGGTAGGTTATTGTCTGTGTCCCGTTTTGGGGATTTTTACTCCTTTTTTGGACCATGTGACACAAATTGGGTAATGGTCACTACAGTTTAGAACAGGGACGCAGGCTTCTGCTATGTTAGTGTTATCTGAAACATAAACATGGTCAATAAGTGTCTTCGAGTTTGTGGTGACTCTCGTTGGAGATTCGATGAGTTGGTGTAGATTAAATAGATTGAATGCTTGCGTCCATTGGTTTTGCACTTTTAGAAGGTCTATGTTAAAGTCTCCAAGTAAAATGATTTCCTTGGATTCTAGCGAGACTGCATCCATCATTGTAATAAATTTGTCGACCCAGTTTACTCTTTGAGATGGATTCCTGTAGCAGAATCCAACCAAAATGGAAGGGTTTCTTTTCAGCCTAACTTCTATCCAGACACATTCTACATCTTTACTTTCTAGGTGTAGAAGTCGTTTGAAGGTAAGGGTTTCGCTGATGTAGATAAGAAGACCCGTCTCTTTCGCTTCTGTAGGATCTTTTCGGATTGTGTTATATCCTGGAATTGTTACATCATTGTCGCTAATGTGTGCAGTTAATCTGGATTCAGAGAGAGTCCTAAAATATGAAAGGGTTTACCATGATTCCAAATCAGTGTTGATATATCTGATGTCTTATTGACTGCATGTTGGATATTAAGGTGACAGATTCGAAGTCCTTCTTTACATGGCCACGCAGACTGGTTCTTGTTCATTTCTAGTTGTATATTGATGTGATGATTATAGGAGACGACGATTTTGCACGTTAACTATCGTTAAGATTTGTATAGTCAGAGAACACAATAAAAGCACATAAAAGAGAGGGAAAATGGGGTTGGTTTACACACCGTAACAACTTTAGGAACTAGAACGAATGAGAAGACAATAAAATCTTCACACTATATGTCCGTACGCTCCTCGGTCAGATGGTATTCTTATGGAAACACTTTTTCTGCAATGAAGAGATACACACAAAGGAAGTACTTCTAAAGCAAAATTATGATTAAGGGGACAGAAGAAGAGCTAATAAAAGGTAAAATGAAACTTAAGACAAAGCAAAGAACCAACAACCCAAAATGAAAACAAGTGGGAAAAAAAAGCCACTCGGACACAAATACACAAGTCACGTAGTTGCACTTGTAACTACGAGTTGGCAATGCACAATATTGCCTCGCTCGTAGTAAATAGTAGTTATTGCAAAAGTCTCCTGCTGCAGAGGCTTTGTTCAGTCTCTTTTCTATAGGGAACCTTTTTTCTCTTTGTTTTACTTAAATACAAACACAATTGTGTGTCCGTATAGTACACACACACAACAGAACAATCTTCAATGCAAAATGATAATGATATGAGAAACAAGCAAAAGTTAAAGTTACAAACAATTGTGCAACAACATATACAAAAAAAAAGGTAAACAATGTTCAAAGGCAAAGAATAATGAGTATTGGTCTATATATGACTCGTATGGACTCTCAATACGGGCACGCGTCACACTCCCAATGTCAGCACGTTTTGTTCGGTCTTTTTAACCACTGAGTGGGCAGCACTTCGATGACGACGCACCAGTTTTTTTTTGTTTGTCTACAACACTCCCAATGTCAGCACATTTTGCCCTGTCTTTTAAACACTGAGTGGTAGCACTTCGATGTCGACGCACCAGTTTTTGTTTGTCTACAACACTCCCAACGTCAGCACATTTTGCCCTGTCTTTTTAAACACTGAGTGGCAGCACTTCGATGTCGACGCACCAGTTTTTTGTTTGTCAACAACAACACAGAACGCACTTCTTGAGATAAGAGTAATAACTCGTATATAATAGTATGCAATGCATCTGACAGGCACCCGACAGACTACAGCAGGCCAGACAAGGAAACGAACAAACAAAAAATACACATAGATTTACACATACACCCACACGCACGCGCGCGCGCGCGCGCGCGCGCACACACACACACACACACACACACACACACACACACACACACACACACACACACACACACACACACACACACACACGCACGCACACACACACACATACACACACACGTGTGTGTGCCCACACACGCGCATGTAGAAAACCATTAGATATGCGCTCAAAACAATTAGATATGCGCATACGTACATACCACATGGATGATGAAAATTAATAGCATATCGCACTACATACCTATGTGATATGAAGTGGAGATAAACATATGCACGCTCACAACCATTAGATATGCGCACACACACATAGCACATAGATGATGAATTAGCATATCGCACTACATACCTATGTGATATGGAGTGGATATAAACATATGCAGAGACGGTGATCAAGCAATGATATACGAATATAGGGATGCATACAGGCGACATGTTAATTTACTTAAATGAGGCCATGGGGAGAGGAGCTGCTTGGTATTGCTGTGACAGGAACTGAGCGGTCATTGTGTTCAGCAACTGAACAGCAAATGGATGTAGAGAGGGCTAGGGGGTTGTACTGGCTGCTGTGGGATGTGTGTGATGGTGGGGGGCTGGAAGTGTAATGTGTTGGGTGGTTGAAGGACTGTTGTGTTGGGAAGTGTAAGGTGGGCATTGTCTGGAGTTGGTGGATTGTATGGGGTATTAGAGGGTGGTAGTTGTGCTGTGCTGTGAAATTGTAGCCAAGATGGGTTGTGAGGTTGCAGCTGAGATGTGTTGGAGGTGGGGTGTGTTGGTTGCTGTTAGTGTGGTTTGGACATGGAAGGGGGTGATGTGCTATGTGGGTGGAGGGTGCAGGTCACGTTTCTGTACTCTTTACATTGCTGTTTGTCATTTCTATCCACTGGGGAGGGAGAAAAAGAATACATGTGGGTGGGGGATTGTAGAAGGGGTTGTTTTGTAGGGCGTTGATGCCTACCTAGTATATTATAGACACTGCGAGAGTTGGGATTTTGGGGAGTGTTCGCTGGGAAATCAGTTTCATAGTTATAACTAGGTGGACTGTTAGTGGTCACTGGGGCGTCTTGTGCTGGAAGACGTTCCCTTCTTCCTCTTTGTGAGGTGGGACTGATGCAGTTGGAGGCTTGGGTCTTGTAGTTAGTGGGACAGATGTTGGAGGCAAGGACTTTGCAGCCATATGAACTGGGGTGCAGTCTGTCTCGGTACATGGCTTTCTTTGGCGCCCCAGATCTGGCGAGGAAGGAGGGGGGGTGTTATCTAAGTAACTGACCCCCTCTTGACGGCAGGAGAGGCGAAGATTGGCCGTGGATCGTGACGCCATGTCCTTAAGGGGGTGTTGACCAAGGGGAGGAAGAATGGAGGAGGCCTGCAGTGAAGCACTGGGGAACGCTTGCCTGAGTAGGTGGATTAACTCAGCCCAGTCTGCTACAGGCACTGGCCTTTTGTCACAGCTGTTGATCCCCACATGGAAAGTGACTCGTTGGATGTGGGGTGATGGGGGCTGTGATTTCAGCCACTGACACAGCTGATGGACTGTCAGGCCAGGCACTGACAGATTTTTCACCCTGAAGCACTCTGTGGACATTTCCTTCTCATCTACCCCCTGTAACACAGAGTCTCCTAATAGCAGTATGTTACAAGTTTCTGGGATTGTCTTTTGTCGTAAGTTAGCTAAGGGAGGTGGGAGATTTTGATTCTGTTGTTGATGGCAGTGGGGATTTCTGTCATTGTGTTTGTGGCTGGTTTGTTCTTGTGTACAGATTTTGTTGATGGAACAGATGAACCAGTGTTTTGCTCTGCAGGACTGTCTGATAGCACACTGTATGTGTTTGATGTTTCCACAGCATATTCAGTCTGTGTAGATGATGTAGCTGAAGTGTCGCTGCGTATCTGGACTGTTTGATTGTCTGATTGTTGTGTTTGATTGATTGGTTTGAGGGCATGCACTGTTTCCTAATGTCAGTATTGATGTTGTTTTGACTGTCTTTGAATGATTGCAGTCTGCTCGTGCTATCTTTCATCTGACGTTGTAGATGTGTGTGTTCATCCTGTACTTGTTTGATTTGTTGTGAAAGGTCTTGATTTAATGACTTTAGGGAATTTTTCACTCTAATCTCCATATCACCCATATTCTGGGTGTTCCGTTCAACTTGCTGGGATGTGTGTTCAAGTTTATTTTTCAGTGTTTGTATGTCTTGCTGCATGTGGAGATAGTGCGTGTGGCTGAGATCAGCTGTTTTTGAAGGTGTGTGATAACGGCCATGCTTGCTAGCTGAGAGAGTGTGGGGGAAATCCGATGCTGTGAGCTGGCACTCTGGGGGGTCAGTGTGTTGATAGAATGAGTAGCAGACAGAGGGTCAGTACTGGTGGGGGAGGGTGAAAATACACAGTGTTCTAAAACACACGGGGGGGGCGTGGGAGGATCAGATGGGGGGTCAGTATTTTGCTGGGTAGAGGAAGAGACTGAGGAGTGAGAAATGTCAACAGGGGATGAAGGGCTGTTGATGGCTGGAGACTGGCGGGATGCAGGTGGCGGTTCCATGCTGTCTGGGCGGATGAGGGAGGGAGTGTGGCATGGGATGTGTTGGAGCTGACAGGTAATTGGGGTTCCTGAGTTAGTGAGGGGTGCGGCATCGATGGTGGAGGGATGGAATCACCTGACTTGAGCGATGTTTCCACATTATCTTTTGTCTGTGCATCACAGATGGCCAGTGGAGTTGGAGGGAGGAAACGAGTCTGTAACATTGTGAAGGGCATCTGCAATTGACAATATTGAAACATCTGGTGCAGACAAATGGGACACAATTTCTTTCAGTCTACCAAACTCCTGCTGAACCCACTCTTGGCAGACATGTCCTTGCACTAAGATTTTTCCTGTTGTATAATAGACGTGAATTGTTAAAAGTTTGTGTTCACCGTTCAGAACAATCTGGAGGATGAGTGCCATAACTCACTGGGCAGTGGGGTCAAAAAGGTCGGCGCAAGATCCAAAAGAGTCTTGTTATTTTTGGTGTATTCTTTCAGTACACTAGAGGTAAATGATGGACGGTATTTACCACAGTACCTTTCACATAATACAAATCTCCATACAGGCAGGGTGATGAGGGGAGAATCAAACCGACTCGATATCTATGCATCTATCAGATCAAAAAAAGTAAATGAAATGTTTGATGATTATGTATAATGTCATTGAAATGCATGGCCTAATGTATATTGTCATGTGCTGATTAAAAATGGGCCTATGAAATGAGTTGAAACACGTTTCTTCTCGACCTTCATTCCGCCTACTCTTCTCCTGATAAGCACAAACGTTCAGAGGGGCTCAGCATATTAACGAAAATAGTGCAGTTTTAATGGGGGGGGGGGGGGGGGGGGGAAAAAAAAAACTTTCATGAACACGTCGTGATAGTTTGCTAAGCAGAAGGTCACAATCCATCTGTGTTCCGACAAAATTCCAATACGTCATTTGATTGGTTACAGAACGGAAGTAAGAAGCAATAAAACAACATGGCGTCGAATCTCGCAAAATTTGCACGACTGAAGGCTAATCATTTACTTTTACCAGTTTTAGGCAAGCAGTTAACTCAGATCGTCACACCCGTTCGAACAGTAGTGTATTCTGAAACTGGTGCACTGCTGGGAAAGCCAGTTCGTGTGAAGTTCGGTCTGGTGAAGGTGGCCTGCACCGTCACACCCTTCCTGCTGACTGGCGGCTACATTAGTCGAGAGTTCGCTGCACTGCTGGAAGAGCACGAGCTGTTTGTACCAGACGACGATGACGACGACTAATCTGTTAGCAGACGGTAGGTCCACTATACTATAAACTGAGCATGGTATTTGACGTTGTTACATTTACTTCCGAATCATTGAGGTTCTTAAAAACATTAACAGTAGGTGCTCATTTGATGTTAACTGTTAGCTCATTCCAAAAACTGGTTACTCTATTAGTAAAAACTAAAAGTAAATTTTCTCAAATTAGTTCTAGAATATTGTTTTAAATATCTTATCTTCACTGTTCCTTGTAACATTCTTCTGCGGAGTACAAAAAGCATGCTTTATCAACATCATCAATTCCATTAAATATCTTGTATGCTTGAATCAAGTCTTCTCATATTCTTCTTGCCTTAAGTGTTGGAAGTTGTAGATATTTTAATCTCTTCCTGATGTAAGTAATCTTTTATATTATGAATCATCGTAGTTGCTTTTCTTTGTACTGTTCTAGAGCTTTTGATTGTGTCTTTAGCATTGGATACCATACAGTGTTCCATATTCAAGAACAGGTCTAACTAGTGTTATATTGTAAAAGGTGTCCTTTTCTATAAATGTAAAGGTTCTTTTTATCATTAGCCTTATTAATACTATTTACAATAATGACTGGCAAATAGCAAATTTTTGTCAAAAGTCACACCTAGGTCTTTCTCTTCCTCACATTTAGATACTTTTATTTCCTTGTCCCCAATTTTCCTTGTTCCCAATTTTCATTATATACTCCCTTTGTGGGTTTGTTTTGCCAGTATGAGGTACTTTACATTTTTCTGCATTAAAATATAGGTTCCAAGTAACAGACCACTGTACTAATGTTTCGATACCCTTTTGTAATTCCTTATGCAATTTCGGAGTAAAGTTTTTGTGTTATCTGCAAAGATTTTACATGTACTCTTTAATTCTACAGGGAGATTCATTTATAAACACTGTAAAAATAATATTGGTCCCAAAATACTGACTTGTGGTATCCCACTAATAACATCAGTATTTTGAGAGAAGGAACTACCAATCCGTACCTTCAGAGTTCTTTTTTGATAAAAATTCTCTATCCCAACCAAGTACATTTCCTATTATTCCATAAGACTCAAATTTCTTTAAAAGTCTTTCATGTGGTACTGAATCGAATGCTTTTTTAAAGTCTAAATACAAAACATCTATATTCTCTCCTTTATCTATCTCCTTTGTGAAGTCTTCCATCACTTCTAAAAGTTGAGTCACACAAGATCTTTTTGCACGAAATCCATGTTGACATTCAGCATATAATTTATTTTCTGTCATATGGTTAATAATAGCCTCTCTAATAAATTATTCTAAAATTTTGCATATAATGCATGTTAAACTCACTGGTCTGTAATTTCCCTGGATCTGTTCTTGTACCTTTTCTGAATACTGGAATCACTGTAGCTGTTTTCCAATCTGAAGGCACTATCATTTCTTTAACAGATTTAGAAAAGAGTATGTAAAGTGGGAAGGCCATCTCCTCATTTAGCTCTTAGTAGTATTCTCAATAGGATGGCATCGGACCACATGCCTTATTAGGGTTTAGAGATTGAAGTTTCTTTTTTATTGCGTCCACAGAAATGTCTACATTTTCTAATACTATACCTTTTGACCTTGAGCTGGACTTAGAATAGGCATATTTTTGGTATCTTCCCTTGTGAATACACTAGAAAAAAAAATGTATTCAAAATATCTGCCTTACCCCTATCTGTCTCTACTGTGTCACCATCTTTAGTCACTAAAGGGCTCACTCCTGTGTTCATCTTTGTTTTTGATTGTACATATCTCCAGAAGGCTTTTGGATTTTGTTTACATTCCTTTGATAGCTTCTTTTCAAAATTCCTTTTTTTGCTTTTCTTATTTTTTTTATTACATGTATCACGTGCTTTAATATAATTTTGATAATCTTTCCCCTGCTTCGTGACTAAGAATCTCTGATACATATTATATTTCTTTTTTTTTTTTTTTTTTTTACAAATTTCATTGTCTTTGCATTCATCCACTTTGGTTTCTGTTTTTGATCACTCTTTATAATTTGTTTTGGAACGTTGTTTTCTATTAAAGAATTTAAAATACTTTTTAATTTTCCCCCAGCATTGCTCTACACTAAGATCATTGAGTTTACTCCAGTCAATCTTCTTCAGTTCTTCTTTCATTTGCATAAAATTTCCTCTCTTAAAATTATATGATTGGTTTGGTTCTTTTTTCTCTTGCTCCTCACCTAGGAACAAAGAGAACATTAAAACCTCATGATCACTTTTGCCTGTAGGAGCTAAGTGCTTAATGTCTGATATATTTTCATCATTAACAAGTACTAAATCTAGCATATTTGATGTTTGTCCCTCCCTATATCTTGTTGGTTGTTTTACCATTTGGTTCAGAAATGCATCCTGTTTGCAATTTATGAACTTTTGACCTCTTTCTCCAGAGCCAGTACTATGCCAGTCAGTATCTGGGAAATTAAAATCCCCAGTAATACAAACATATTTGAATCTTTCTAATCTAATTTGTTTCAGCAGCTCAAACATTTTTTCTTCATTTTCAGTGGTTGAATTTGGACTTTTGTAAATAGTTCCAATCAGTATTTTCTGTCTATCCTTATTAAAAAGGTAATCCACAAGTTTCCATCAAAGTCATTACCTTTTGTAAACTTGTATACTTTGGCGTTAAAAGAATCCTTCACATATACAGTTATACCTCTTTTGGGATTTTCATTGAAAAATAGTTCGTAACCTGGTATTGAATATTCAACAGAATTTTACCCTTTTTGTTTTTTCGCTATAGATTCTGTCACTACTATAATGTGAGGTTTATTTTCTTTAGCTAATAGAAGTAACTCATCTCTTTTGTTCAACAGTCCATCTGCGTTTGTGTATAAGAATGTGTATGACAGTTCCTGCACAGATTTTCTATGTACATACCTTTTAAAACTATTCACATGTTTTTCCTTCTTGTATTTTGATTGTCAGTTTTCTTCTTTATCATCCTGGCCGGGCCTGGGTTTCCACTGTACTTTCACTATTTTCCCACCTCTAATTTCAATGTCTCTCTCTCCTTTCTCAATCCTTTTTCGAAGCTCTTGTCTTAGTTCTTTCTTCTTTCGTCTTTCAATTGGTTTGTAGTCTGGGTATATATCCTCTTTATTGCCCTGTCACCCCTGCATTTATTTTGTGGGCATTTCTCAATATTTCTTTTTTTACCTCCTTGTTTTTGACGCTTACTCTAAGCAGTCTCAGTTTTGTTCCGATGTTGTACTTACCAAGCCTCACTGGCTCCTGGACAGTTTCATCTTTCAAGTGAGGGACAATGTTACCAACCATCTTCTGTATACTCTCCTTCCATTTCATTCTTTCTTCCCAGTTTTCACTCCCACACTCTGGAATATTAGTAGAAATGAGATTCAGCTCTTTTTTTTTCTTTGTCAGCCTTTTCTTCCCATAGTTCTGACACCTTTTTCACAACAACCTCCTGTATCTTCTCTTCCAGAGGCTTTCCACTGCACCTTTTTTCTAGCTTCCCCAGCCTTTCCTCCACCCTTTCGAACAGCCCGATCAGTCTGTCTAATTTCACTTCCATTCCGTTTTTCTTTTCCCCCTCCCCTGCACAGCATCTTCGGCAGATCCATTCTATCCTTCTGTGTCAGTATTCTGAAGGTAGCTGAAGTCCCTTTCTGTCAGTGATATGCATTCTTTATGGCACCAGGGGAAGTGGGGGGTGGGGGATGGGAGGTTTCCCTTAGAAGGACTTTCACTTTGCCACAAAATTAACTTCGCTGACAGTGATAATATTGATTAGGAAATAACCTCTCAGTGTTTCATATAAACCTGCCGAGTGTTATCAGCACATGGCATACACTGATAGTAGTATAGCTCAAATGCTGTTTGCATACAATTATGTCATCCAGCCTTATCATTTTCATGGATCTGAAGGAATGTTTTGTGGGAGCTGCTATTGACTGGTGAATCCATATGAAAGGCAACAACCTAAAAGTACTTGTGCCCAGACTCGGGAAAGGTTCAGTTTGACACTTTTTGCTTCCCGTTTGACTGTTGTATTAATGTGGTTAAGTGGCTGTTAAAATGAATTTTCTGAGAAAGTTATTATATTAGTACCTAAACATTCAAAAGTATCCATGAGTTGATTGTGTAGCCTCTCTTATCCCGATATCAGGTACATATATTTGTAATGAAACATTATGACCCACAGGCAAACATACCATTTGCCTGTGGAGCCAGCGGTGATGAGTTCGAACTACCTTGCCCCTTGAAATATTTCAGCATGAAAACCCTACGCTGGTCTGCAGAAGGAGAGGAATGCACCCTGCGTTCATCATGCTGTGCCCCAAACATGAGGAGCTCTCATAGATCACAGCCTGTATGGCCATTAGGCTCTGGAAGTTTCAAGTTGAGAGGAGGGATGCAAAGAGTCAGTTTACTCTCAGTCCGTTTATCGTTCTTTTTAAAATTTGGTTTGTAGAACTGTATTTAGATTTGATAATATGACATTCACCTAGTACTAGTATAATGCAAGTTTAAGCCAGTTATAGACATTAAAAAAAAAGAAAAACAGTAAACGTTGGTGGAGTATTTTCAAAAGATATGATCTTGTGGTAAAATAAGTATTTGAAGGGAAAAAAATTGTTTGTGGATCTTGTTTGTGGATCATGAGAAATGTTTTTATAGCAGAAGAAAACTGTGATTCTTGTGTCATGATGAGAACTGACCAATACACATTCAGGTGTGAACTACTTTGTTTTAAAATTATATAATGAGTTAGGAAATAGTTATAGTGTGTGGAAGTTTTGAATAAAGCAGTCTTCTTTTGATGGTAAATACTCAAAAAAGTCAAATGTTTTCATTTTATGACATGCTGAGGAACTATGGAATATTGTTCTTGTATGTTGTAGAGTCTTCACGCGCAAAGGGCTATAACAGTACATGTATATCTGTTTCAGAGGGCAGTCCCATGTCAAACTCCCAGGATGTGTGCAGTCCAACTCTCAAGTTGTGTGCATCATTGGCCTCTGGAATTTCCCTCTTCTGATCTCATATGAAGATCTTTTGGCAAGAAACCTGACACTGCCTCACTCATCTGTGTTTTGTTGTGTTGCACCAAACCAGTCTGAACTAAGATATTACTATCATATAAATGTAGGGTTGCTTGATCATGTTGAATGGAATACTGCACCTCAGGCCGTGGTGTCAGTTGTAACATGTGCCAAGTTTTTCTTTTTGGTATGTAATCAATACTTTCTGTCCTGCTTGACATGATTTAAAAGTACAATGTTTCAAGACTTAGTACTCATCTAGTTTATTCTGTCTGGTTCTTCATTTCTGTCCGTCTTTCTTCATTATTAGTGTATTGATCAGTTTGGTTCCTTGTCTTAAGTCACGTTATAAAGCACTTCAAAAGCTGATTTAACATATTGCTGTATTTGATTTTTCTTTTGTGAGATACTTGTCTTCATCGTTTTAAGTGCTGTGATCACCTTTTCAAGAGCTGTGTGTGTGTGTGTGTGTGTGTGTGTGTGTGTGTGTTTTGAGAGTATGTGTTTTAACCTATCAGGTATAGCACAAAAATGTGCATTGGTATTTGTGTTATCAGATTCAAACTTTATGGAAGTGATGGTTTGAAATGATTCCGCTTGTTCTAAGGAACTCAAATTAAATATATCTTCACTTTTCATTGCAAGTTGCACAGTGTTCAAAGTTGACAAAGCAAGTTTAACTTTCCCATGCCTCCCATGTACCAGTACCCCAGACACACAAAGAAATCTTTTTTATGAGTACATCTCTGCTGGAACTCTGGAAATACTCAAATGAAATGGACATCATCTTTGAAAAACATGATTTACTTGATGTCAGCAAATGTTGGTGTCAGCAAGTCAAAGGGAAGGAAAGAAATCAATGGCATCATTTGAACTCCACACTGCTGATGAAGCATGGACGCATACTGTAAAGAATAGTTTTGGATGCTGCAGCACATTGAGTATGGGTCCAGGTGGACCTGCATTGTCAAGTAGAAACTCTTAGGGACTCACTGGCAAGAATCTGCAACATTTGAATGGAGATTAACAGTAAATACACATAGCAATGCCATTGTAAAATGTATGGGTACTGAATGACCCACAACATCCAGACAGTGCACTTGAAAGTGACGTCTGGTGGAGGTTGTTGTGAGCATTTTGAAAGATCCAACATCATGTTTTTAAAACAAAGCTTTTTTCCAACTTTTCTTCCCGACATTCCCAGTTTCTGTGTTCTCCTTCCAGACGTGGGATACCTTTGTATACAGAATCTTTGTGGGATCTATGAGCAGCAAACTATATTTTTTTTTTCTGTAATGAAATAGAGTTTCCTTTTTTTCAAACTTTTTTTTTATCCAGCTCACATCCAACATTTCTTTGTCAGTCATTGATCTGTTTGAAGTGTTTTCTTGCTTTTTTTTCATATTACTTAGTGATTTGATTTCTAGGGCTCATTTGTGTCTGCTGAGCTTACCTTTATTGCATATCTTTGCTATGGTTTCGATTTTGATGGAGTATTCACCGCATGCCTCTCGTAGCAAAGTGTGCAATTATCGCAGGTGAAGGATTTCTCTTCTTTTCGTTCTTATTGCATATTAATTTGAAAAAAATCACACGCTTGTTTATGACAAGCAAGATGCTTGTTCAGAAATCCAATACTGTTGATCAGTGTAAAGACAGGCAGTAATGTGACAGGTTTTTTTTTTTTCCTTTCTTTCTTTTTTGGCCGGTTTTCGCCTTGCAGACAGTTACCAAGATTTCTTGATAACACCTGTTCTTAAATTGATAACTACTTGTCTTAAATTGATAGCACCTGTTCTTAAATTGCCTCGGAGCAGGCAATACAAATATATCTGCCTTCAAAAGGGATAGCAATGGTTCCCTTATGCAGCTAGTGAAGAGTTTTCATATCTGTAATATATTTTCTTAATTTCATGTTCCCAGTTTCTACATCTTCAACCTCCTGCCCCCCTCCCCCCTCCTAAGTCCAAAGTTTGCCAAGTCATAACTATGAAGACAATTTAGTTGTTAGCCTGCGCTTGTTCCCCCCCCCTCCCCCACTATTAGATTGTTCGTCTTTGTATTTGTCTGACTTTATTCAAGTTTAAAAGGCTGTGCCAGTCTTGAATAAAAGTTATTCTGTGTTAGGTTTCCTTATGGGAGCAAAAACTACCCCACTTATTTACTGTTAAATTGTATTTAGTTATCTTCAGATGATGAACATTTGAAACATTTTCTCTAGAATCTGTTTCCAGTTATTTCTGCACATTGTGAAAATTGTTTGTTTATTAGAGTTTTGGTTTTCTAGCGATACTTTTCACTTACAGAATGGGAAAAGAAAAGAAAAAAAAGGGGATGTAGCATGTAAATGTTACACTTGATGCACATGTCAAAGGAAGTGATATTTGCTGCTTACAGATATTGTATGGCATTATGGGCCTTGCGCATAGTTTTCCTTAAATGATTTCATTTTCTCTTCAATCAGAACTGACCTAGAGATTAGGACTGTGTTGGTCAAGATCTGCCCATTGTTCCCATCATGACTAGAAAAGCCTTATTCTGGAATTCCCTTTTGTCTGTGGGGCAAGTTCAACTTGTCACCAAAGTGGGAAAAATAATCCTGATAATAAGGCAATAAATGACCTAATTCAAATTAACAGCAGCATGCATTAAGTGCTTAGGGCAAAGTGGCTGTGACTGACTGTTTTCAAAGAGAGAGAGATGTGACTGATCCATGATAAAGTGTACCATGTTATATATTGCTCATTGTGTGCATTTCCTCTAGGGCTGCTGTGACATTTGTTAGGACAGAAACAAACAAAAACAAAAAGAAAAGAAAAAAGGCCAGAAAAAAAGAAGAGAAAAGCGCGTTGAAAAAAATATATCCACCTTTGTTTTTACTGTTGGTGGTTGCTGGTAATGTTTGTTCTGATGGAGATACATGTTTTGAAAACCGCAACTGCAGACTTTGAGGCTTGAATCAGAACTGAAATCAGCTTGAAGCTTGGTGATCTCCTAAAGTCTTACTTCCGCACTGATTTTGGTCATTGTTTATGGTCACCTTGACAGAGAAAAAGTCCGAAGATGGTTTCAGTGGTAGAAAAAAAATGATGCAAGTAGTAAATACTTATTTTAAGTGGTGTAAGTAATTGCAAGATAGGTCAGAAATGAATTTTGTTATGGTTATTGGGCTTCGGTAACAGGAACTTTAATATATTTTGTATTCTTAATTATATCTTATTGTAGTCACCTCCTGAAGATCTCTGAGCTTTCCTGTTCTTGTTTTCAATGATGCATAAAATTATATTAGTTTCACAGTTTAGTTTTCAGACATATTATATCAGTTGTGTGTGCGTGCGTGTTTGTGTGCAGACTTTATAATACACCATTGTGAGTGTTTGTGCGTGCATGTGCACACACACAACTTGGAAACAATATTTGATTAACTTTGAGAAGCAAGTGAATATGCCATGTTGTGCCTGTAAGGGGATATAGTAAACAAACAAAAATATCTTCAAAATGAAAATCTGAGGCTTTCAAAGCCCTGCTCCCAAGTGATGATTGGCTAGTTCTTTGCTTGCGAAGATTAGTGGGAAGTTCCCGCCAGGCTGTTCTGTTGTTTCCCTTTGTAATCCATGCCAAAGGTGAGTTTGATATCAAAGTCAGTGGCTGTGGCACAGGCTGACCCATGGTGGCTGTGGCTGGAGCAATGTGGAGTTCAAAAGTCACGGACTACAAAAGTTTGTGGTCATTTGGGAACATTATATGCAGTGTCCTGAGGATGCTGAATCGGATCAGGCATTAGTGAATGCCATCAGCTGACCACCAGCAAATTGAGCAATGCCATGTCCCTGGCAGGTGTCCTAATGCTTAAATGACCAGGCAGCAATGCCATGACTGGTGACCCAATGCCCAAGTGACCAGGCAGCAATGCCATAACTGATGACCTAATGCCCAAGAGACCAGACTTCAATGTCATGATTGGTGACCCAATGCCCAAGTGACCAGACTTCAATGCCATGACTGGTGACCCAATTCCCAAGCAGCAATGCAATGACTGGTGACCTAAGGCCCAAGTGACCAGACAGCAATGCTATGACTGGTGACCCAATGCCCAAGCAGCAATACCATGACTGGTGACTTAATGCCCAAGTGTCCAGACAGTAACACCATGACTGGTGACTCATTGCCCAAGCAACCATGTCATGACTGGTGACTAATGCCCAAGCAGCCATGTCATGACTGGTGACCCAATGCCCAAGTGACCAGGCAGCAGTGTCATGACTGGTGACCTAATGCCCAAGCAGCCATGTCATGACTGGTGACCCAATGCCCAAGTGACCAGGCAGCAGTGTCATGACTGGTGACCTAATGCCCAAGCAGCCATGTCATGACTGGTGACCCAATGCCCAAGTGACCAGGCAGCAATGTCATGACTGGTGACCCAATGCCCAAGTGACCAGGCTGTAATGTCATGACTGGTGACCTAATGCCAAGTGACCAGGCAGTAATGCCATGACTGGTGACCCAATGCCCAAGTAGTAATGCCATGACTGGTGACCCTGTGCCCAAGTGACCAGGCAGTAATGCCATGACTGGTGACCCAATGCCCAAGTAGTAATGCCATGACTGGTGACCCTGTGCCCAAGTGACCGGCGGCAGTAATGCCATGACTGGTGACCCAATGCCCCCAAGCAGCAATGCAATGACTGGTAAGCTAATGCCCAAGTGACCAGGTATTAATGTCATGACTGGTGACCTAATGCCCAAGTGACCAGACAGCAATTTCGTGACAGGTGACCCAATGCACAAGTGACCAGGCAGCAATGTCATGACTGGTGACCTAATGCCCAAGCAGCCATGTCATGACTGGTGACCCAATGTTCAAATGACCAGGCAGCAATGTCATGACTGGTGACCTAATGCCAAAGTGACCAGGCAGTAATGTTATGACTGATGACCAAAGTAGTAATGCCATGACTGATGACCCAATGCCCAAGTGACCAGGCAGTAATGTTATGACTGATGACCCAATGCCCAAGTAGTAATACTGACTGGTGACCCAATGCCCAAGCAGAAATGCCATGACTGGTGACCCAATGCCCAAGCAATGCAATGACTGGTGACCTAATGCCCAAGTGACTAGGCAGTGATGCCATGATTGGTGACCCAATGCACAAGTGACCAGGTAACAATGCAATGACTGGTGACCCAATGTCCAAGTGACCAGGCAACAATGCCATGACTGGTGACCCAATGCCCAAGTGACCAGGCAACAATGCCATGACTGGTGACCCAATGCCCAAGCAGCAATGCAATGACTGGTGACCCAATGTCCAAGTGACCAGGCAACAATGCCATGACTGGTGACCCAATGCCCAAGCAGCAATGCAATGACTGGTGACCCAGTGCCCAAGTGACTAGGCAGCGATGCCATGATTGGTGACCCAATGCCCAAGTGACCAGGCAACAATGCCATGACTGGTGACCCAATGCCCACAATGCCATTTCCTGACTGCAGGCCCATACCTTCCCATAGACTGGGGTGGTCTGGAATGGCAACAGAACCGGCAGCTTGGGGCCAACATCACTCTGTCATTAACATGGCACAGAAAGTGGAGTGCCAGGCTTTGGCAGCCAAGAATATTCACAGCTGACTTTCTTTCCTCAACAACATTCCCCCCTCCCCCCAAAGAAAGGGGCACAGTGAGGCAGTGTTGCAATGATAACAAGTCACCACTGTGTTGTTCAAAGTCGATGAAGGGTGAATGGTGAAACGTCTCTCCACCATGGTGTGGACAACTTCACATGAACAACACTAAGTGGAGGCAACCCAGGATATGTTTTTTAATCACACATACACACACACTAACAAGAGGAATGCCTTTAATAGAACATTCTATAAGCTGTTCTCCAGTGCAAAACAAAAAAATCATTATGATGACCAAAGAAGAACAAGGTTATATGCACATTAATATGTGAAAACTGTGACTGATCACATTTTCAAAGCAATTCATAAAGAACATACATGTCACACATCAAACTTTGGAAATGTTAATCTACTACAAACAGAACTATTAAAATGACATACAATGCCCAACTTGTGCATCAAAAGCCAACATTATTGTTCTTTAAAATTTGTCCTTTCTTGCAAAAATTCACAGCAGAAATTTTAGTTCTAAAACCTCTGGAATTGAATTTCAAAATATCTACACTGAAGTAGGTTTCCTCTACATCCCAGATAAAATTTTAAAAACAGTACTGATATAATTACTGTGAAGAAAACCCTCAGATTGTATGTTAAACCTACACAGAAACCCTCAGACCAAACTTTAAATCCACACAGAAACCTTCAGACCAAACTTTCCATCTTGGGAAAACCCTTCAGATCACACTTGCAATCTATTGAAAAACCCTCAGATCACACTTTCAATCTACAGAAACCTTCAGATCACACTTTCAATCTATAGAAACCCTTCAGATCACACTTTCAATCTATAGAAACCCTTCAGATCACACTTTCTAAAGAAACCTTCAGATCACACTTTCAATCTATAGAAAACCTTCAGATCACACTTTCTATCTATAGAAAACCTTCAGATCACACTTATGACTTTCAATCTAGAAACCTTCAGATCACACTTTCAATCTCAGAAAACCTTCAGATCACACTTTCAATCTACAGAAAAACCCTCAGATCACCACTCTGATCTACACGGAACTCTGAGATCACACTTTTAATCTACAAACAACCTATGAAACCCTCAAGCCAAAATACAAATACAACAACCATAGATATACATGGTATGTAACAGACAAGCGAATTTCAAACAAATGTATCCTCTTCAGACTCTTCCACTGACAGACCAGTGGAGAACTCTTTGTCACATATTTTTATGAAATTTACTTGTGGCATCTAAAGAGGACACATTTGTAGAAAATTTACTGGTATGTTGTGTACAGCATATAATAGTAATACCTGTTAATCTGCACCGTTTTCGGGTAGTTAATCTGCATTTTGGTTTGTTTTCAAAAGCATTACAGTCTGTGTCAGTCTCACATAAACGCTCACATCACCCTTTCATCATCAGAATTCCACTAACACACTCTGCTCCATCTTTGTCCCTTTGACAATTGAATCTTTAAGAAAGTGTACTGACTGGCAAGAGTGCCCAGTAACAGTTGTCGTCATGACTTCACCACATACTCCACTTACCCTGTCACATTTTACTCCTAGACAGACAGTGACACATGGTGTCCTGATCTGTCGGCCACAGAGGACACTACAATTCCTCTGACACTAGTCACATCATTAGCAGTCTAAAGGTTAACAGCTATGTTCTGAAAAGGAAAATGTCCCCCCCCCCCCCCACCTTTTTTTTTTTCTTTCTTTTTTTTTTTTTACTTTATCTAGCTATGGTCTCTTCTTCGTTAATCTGCTTCACAATTTTCAGTTGTTTCTGCCATGACAAGTTTCCAATAATTCTTCCTCCGACTCTTGCACTTACAATGAAAAACACTGGAAACAAATGTACCACTGGAAACAAAAGATGCAATCAAACATCATGCTTTCTTATTTGTCTCCCTTCAACAACTACCCTCCTCCTCCCACCTTTTGTTTTCTTTTCCTTTTTTCCCAGAAAAAAAAAAAAAACAAAAAAGCCACATGTAAGCAGGCAACCAGCCTTTTTTTTTTCCCAAATGACTAAAATTTCAGTTGTAACATAAAACACACCAGTCATTTCATGGCACTTTCATACATTGTACAAACAGTCGGTGCATCTGTACAATCATCAGCACAACAGTACAAGACAGAGGCATTTAAGTCACCCTCCTCTTATCAGTTCCCTAATCCTATTCCAACACTGATGCAAATGTCTTAAACACTTGTTGGCCACTCTATGCATCATCAGTCTGGGCATACAATGTCCCCATCACTTAAATCTCAAAATCAAACCAGATGAATGCATTCAACTATTCAATGCATTTAGCTATGTTCATCCACTGTTTATAACCCAAATCTATTTCAGCGACTACACTATGGCACATGAAAGACTTTATGGTGAGCATCATATAAAAGTACATGAAGAAAGCTGAAAAGACATTAAAAGCCCCTGGAGTCATTAAAGCACTATTGTCATGTCTGCTGTCGAGCAGTGGTGAAAACTTTGGTGAAAACTACACGGCGTGGGACAGAAGTCTTCCTTACAAAGTAAAGGATTAAAATTATTTCTTAAATTCCAAGGAAATCTATCACCGGAGAAGATAAAAGGTTCATGTTGCAGACACATCCATCCACAATACCACACACACCACATCATTCATCATCCACATAATGTATACAGTAATTTGTTCGAAGAAAAGGTATGTCTCTTAAAGCAAAAATTGAATTACTGTGAAGCAAGTCTACAGCTGAATGATGACCACACCAGAGGTCAAAACTCGGTGTTGCATGGTCCACAAACTTAATTACATAGCCTATGATTCCAACATAGTCTCTAACACTGGAGGCAAAAAGAGCAGGGAGGAGTGGGGAGGGGGTACAGGAAGCTAAAGAAGGTTCTCGGTGCACACAGCAATCTCCAGGGTCCAGCTGCCTCAGGGCCATAGCTAGCCATCCAGCTTCAGCATCTTGTTCTCCACACAGTACTTCACCGCCTGCAACACAAGGACAGCAAACTGAATTAAAAAAAGATTTAACATACTAAGAAAATCATAGCCATTACCTGATATATCCTTTTTGAAAAGGTTCAACTGTGCTAACGGCAAAAAAAAAAAACATCCACACAAAGACACAAAATACAAGTTCATTTGATTCACCTTCCCACTGCCATTCGCTGAACTGCACACACTCAAAATATAGCACAGTGAAAAAATGGTAGATATACTCTACTCCATTCAACCTGTTTTCATACCACGCAGCAGCTGATACAGCTTCCTGCAATAACTGCAACAACAGATATTGTCTTTTCTGTAGATCTATCAATGTACTTTGTGATTCAAGCACACACACAATTTCTCTTTCTAGAATAAATCCAGTTGGGTGTCTTAAAGATGGATCTATAAAAAAAAAAAAAAAAAAACTCTTCATATGTTAGAAAATGTCTCTCGTGAATAATACATAAAAAACCCAAGTAGTTGGGATTTGCCTGAATATAAGTTGAATATACATCCATCCTGCTGAGGCAATCAATATATGCAGACTGCATCTGTGTGTCCATCTGTGGTCTTTGTCTACTACATACCGGCTAAAACTTCCATGACAAGGCTTTTTTTTTTTTTTTTTTAAATCTAGAACCCTGGAAAAGTCATCAACTTACTCTTTACAAAAACAAATTTTTTTCTTGACTGAAACTTTCCTGAGACAGGAGTCACACTGACACAGCTGCTTTCAAAATCAGGCAAATCACATGTCACAGTGGCTAATCTATTAACCCTCTTCAGTATGCACTTATCTGAGCTTAGTTACACCGAAAACCGTCGGCAAGGTAAGTAACTCCGTAATTTGAACATGGTTACCCAATTAAAAAATTAATTTAAAAGAGAGGAAAGGAAATAACGAAATGAAAATAATTTTTAAAATTCCTACGAATATATATGTTGCTTTGAAGAATGTCACATGAGCCATTTACTCGGGAAATAAAAAAAAAATCTTCTTCAGAACTTTCTTCCGAATTGTTGTTCATCATACCTGGAACTTCATCCCAGTCGAAATCTAGGTCACTCTAAGCTTCATTACCCAGCACTTTCACTAAGTCTTATGCCGTAAATCCTACAAAACACAGTATCTCCATCACTAAATCTCATTATAGAACGGCAGAACTCAAGGTTAGCCACGGTGAAAAACGGCATTTCGACCTCAAAACTTAAAAAATTCGTAACTCGAGAACCACGGCACGTATCGACTCGCGTTTTTTTTTGCAAACGGAAGTAAATGGCTACAGGAAGAAGGAAGTCACGTTCTCGCGAGACTTCCTTTTCTACGAGAAACAGGGCGGCGCCCATTGTTGCCACGTGTTTTACCGGGCGCTGGCGGGGGCACTCAGCGTTTTGGCTGTGTGATTTCGGCCGGCGCTAGCGGGCGCTCGATGGTCAAGAGGGTTAAACCTCATCCACAAAATGAGCACTAGAACAACAACTGTATAAATTAATCAAAGTTTGAAACACAAAACAAAAAAAGGTGTGTGCAAATACTACGCCATTTTCTCTGCTAACATACATTGCAGCGTCTGGCGTTGTGGATGGTGGCACACCACACCTCGGGTCCCTGGCTGCACTGCACAGGAGACATGGCTGGCTGCAGCTCAGCCATCGGCATGAAGAGCAGCGGTTTGGAGGCAGGGCCGCTGGTGTTGCTTTCTGTCTTTGTGCCGCTGCACAGGTTCAGTTGCTGAAGGGGAAGAAGAACAACAAAAAGATCCAGCGTTCATGATGAACACAGTGTGGAGCTATACCAGGCATAAATAATGGAGAGACACACACACACTAACCTGCAAACCCAAACTCAGGAGTAATACTTAAAAGTAATCTAAGACTCTGAATTGTTGTTGGTCTGTTGGTTCCTTTTCAACAGGCAGATCTTAACCATCATTTCAATAGGACAATGTTCTACAGCGAGTGATTATTTGCCTTCAACTGCAACTTTGTTTTCAATGCAACAAAAAAATATCAATGGTCGATCTTGACAGAGAATGTTTCTGATTGGTTGCACACTGCATGGAAGCTATTTATAGAAAATGCAAACCTCACTTTTAGACACATTACATCTGCAACCTGACTGTCACACACAAGGGGAGAAAGCGTATTGCTTAAATGACGCTACCCTACAAAAAAAAAAAAAAAAAAAGGGGGGGGGGGGGGGGGTAGGGGTGACTTTTTCTAAAATATTGATTTTACTGCAGACAAGAATAATGTGGCCTAGCTTTCATACTGTTAAATTAAATTTTGCCGGAAGTGTAAAACTTGGCAGGTCTGAGTATTCTGAAATATTTCCATAAGCATGAGCATGCATCTGAAATTTGTATCTGTGCTTGTGAGTGTGCATGGGTGTGTGTTATCATGCATCTGCAATTATGAATGCGAGTATAACAAATTTCACATTAACATTCCATCAGCAATTTATAAATCCAACAGAATGTCCACTTACGGTGCACAGCTTCTGTGGGTCATCGTACTTGTTCAACAGGTCAATGAGCAAAGGCTCATAGGTGTTGACGATTTGCAGACACTGAAACATACACATAAAACATTTCAGGCATTTACCTAATCTGCGTATCATTTGCACCGCATACACACAAGTCCATGTGTAACCAGAACAAAGAATAATTTCTATGGAGCTTGACACTGTCATTTATCTTTTTTGTTTTGTTCCTCATCATCCATTATAGATAAAACATGAAAATAATTTCCCAATCACTACATAAACAGATAACACCATTCTACCTGACTAAACTGACTGTAATAATTTATTTCAGCAGGATGAAAGGCACAAGACAAATAATGAAATCAGTAAAATAAGATCAAGAAAGGCCTGAAGGCTTTAGATACTGGAAATATTGACCTCCTCTCAAAATGAAAATCAAGAAAGGCAAATCCAGCTGTACACACTGCACAAAAAAAACAACTTGCCTCTGCTCTGTAACTGGCTGGCACAAGCACACAGACTTCATCCACCAGCTCTTCGATGGTCTCGGCATGCTGAGGGTCATTGATGTACTCTCGAATGTAGCCCACACCACCGCCTCACAGCCCTGGCACATCTCCCCACTCTTCACCACCTCTGGATGAGCCACTGCAACACAGTCAGACCACCACTCACACCACTGACCACACCACAGTAATGTGGAGAATGTGACCTCATGTTTGCAATGAAGTTCATAAAGACTAAGACCAAAGAATATGGTCATGGCACATGCGCAGTGCCTACTACTTTTCTCTCATTCCATCCACTATTGGCCCAAAACAAAGCCAGGCAGATGACTGGCACCTGCTGCTGAGCTGATGACCACACCTGACACACCAACCTGTGTGGCGGACTACCAGGGTCACCACTTGGACCCAATGGCCTAGTGCCAAAGTTATAGCTCTGTCAGAATATATTTCATCATGACACTCAAGCATCAGTCCAAGATATCCCAATTAAACCATGAGGAATGTGGAGTTTTTATTATACTCCCTGTTTGGCTAGTATACTTACTTAGCATGTCAAACCATAGCATTCAACGGCAGTGAGTCAGCTCTGCCAGGCCGAATTTTTTGTGGCAAATGCAGTCATAAGACAGTCATGTGATGCCCACCCTACTTCCGCCATAGGAAGAAGCCGGTGTTCGTTTCCTGTACCTCATTCAGCGAGGCTGCGCGCAAGGTAACCCTGAGAACCTTGGCGCTAGAGGGGAAGGTAGGGCGGGCATTAGAGTCTGACATGGTAAGTATACTAGCCAAACAGGGAGTATAATAAAAACTCCCCATTTTGGCGTCTTATACTATACCATGTCAGACAATAGCAGAATTTAAAGGAATCAGAGGAGGGCCGAGCGCCCTAGTGGTTCTTGGGGTTAACCGATATGGCTGCACAGGCCGCCCAAAGGAGATCCCTTTAGAACCATCAGCCCTGATCATGCGGATATCCCTTAAATAAAAGTTTATAAAGGGGTTTTCCGAACGCCAGCAGGCCGCCTCCAGAAGATGGCGCAAGGGGACAGAGTGCTGGAACACTGCAGAAGTGGCCAGCGCTCTGACCTCGTGGGCCCGGGGGAAGATGGGACTGGGAGATCCTTGTGCGCCTGCACGTAGGCAGATCTCACCATCCTGGAAAGCCACCTAGAGACCGTGCCAGCCGAGATGTCTTTCTTATTGTTGGGGTTGATAGAAATAAAGGAGACGTCTCTGGGAGGAGCGCCTGGGGGCGTGAGCGTTCCCAGTAGTATCTCAGACACTTGGAAGGGCACAGGTCCATGTCTACCCCCCTCTCTCCCCTCTTCTAGGATATCCGCTAGGGAGTGGATGACGAGGGAAGGAGAGGCAGTGCCGGTTCTTGATTCTTTGCTAAGAACTCTGGAAGAAACTTCAGAGAGACAGAGCCATCCCTGTGGAAGGCAATGTCTCTGGGATCCCCGCTGAGGGCATGAATCTCACTTCGTCTTCTGGCCGAGGCCAGGGCGAGGAGAAAGGTGGTCTTGAAGGAGAGAAGGTCAAAGGGCAGGGTGGCTATGGGCTCGAAAGGGGGTTTTCTGAGAGCGTCTAGCACAATAAAGAGGTCCCAAAGGGGAATGCGCCTATGGGACTGAGCTTCCCATAGGGCCACCCCTCTAGATACCTCGCTGAGGAGAAAGTCATTCTCAAAAGAAGGGCCGCCAAGTTGGCGAATGGTGGTGCAGATAGCCGATCTGTAGCCCCGAATGGAGCTAGCCGAGAGCTTGAGAGAGGAAGATAGGTGGGATAGGAAGTTGCCTATCTGGACATTGGACGGTGGTCATGGGGAACAGAGTTGTCCGAGCACCAGACGACCCATCTCTCCCATCGGTAGTTGTAAAGGGACTTGGTGCTGGCCCTGCGTGAGGCAGTGGCTAAGTCACGTAGTCCCTGCGAGGCCCTGCCCCAGCGAGGATATCTAGGACGGACTGGGATCTGTCCGAGTGGGAGGTTGGGGCAGATGTTCGCAATTGGGCTGGCATAGGAGCCAAGCGTTTAGGTGAAGCATCTGGGGGTTGGAGTGAGGGTGGCCTGAGCAGGGTCTGGAAACCAGGACTGGGCGGCCACCAGGGGTTATGAGGATGAGCCTGGGTCTTTCCAACCTCGCCTTCCTGATCACTTTGTGGAGGATTGGGAAGGGGGGAAAGGCGTATGCTATGAGGTCCGCCCAGGGAAGGGAGAGTGCATCGACAGCATATGCTTGGGGATCGGGGATGGGAGAGACATACACCAGAAGACGGTGGTTAAACCTGGTGGCAAAGAGGTCGACTATGGGCGTGAACCAGTGTTCCCACACCGCAGTCAGGGTTAGTTTGTTCAGGGTCCACTCTTTTTGGAGGAGGGACCTTGACCGGCTGAGGGAATCTGCCAGGATACTGCGTGACCCCATTATGTGTCTCGCGTGGAGTGCGATTCCCCGTGCATGACACCAGCGAAGGAGGGCCTCTGAAGAGAGAGGTCGATGAAGCCCCCCCCCCCCCCCCCCCCCCCCCCCCACATAACAAGCTACCGACGTGTTGTCCATGAGGAGGAGAACCAGTCAGTGGGAGAGCTGGTGTTGGAAGTGGAGGAAAGCCAACCTGACCGCTTCCAATTCTAGGACATTGATGTGGAGAGACGTACCAAAAGGTAGTATTTACAGACCTGCCAACCCCCTAAGAGACCAATGAGTAAGAACTGAAGCTCAGTAAGACAGAAATGTGTAATTTCAGAGAGCTAAGAGTAATCAAGCGCAACACTAACTTTTTTCCAAGCATTTTTTTCAAGCAAACACGATGCGATGAAATTATTTGCACATTTTTGTAAACTTTACTTTTCTTCAAAAACAAGCCATTCACCATCCCACCATGGGAAATTGTGAAGTCCAACTTGCAAGTGGTATACCGTGCACAATTTACACTTTTAGCCGAAGGTTGTATGCAGGGGAACTTTTCCGAGTATTCTTTTTGGAACTTTTGACAAAGTTTTTTTTCTTTTTCGCATCTTGTCCAGAACTTAACGCTCCATGTTTCGACATTTTTCTAGCTAAAAGTAACTTCTAAAGGACACCAACTTCACTGAATGGTAAAGATGGTGAAACGAACTGCCCATGACTGGAAATGCTTCTTGAAGATTACTGCGTGTGTCTGCACATAAGCCGATTTTTTCGTCCGTTTTTTTTTTTTTTTTTTTTTTTAAACTTTCAATGCGTACTTTTTTGTTAAATGCATAAGGGCGTAAGAATTATCACTTGGGCGTAATAATTATGCAAAATGCGTAGTGGTTGGTAGGTCTGTATTTATATTTTTAATCATTTTTTAAAATTAGACACTGGTCGAAATTGCAAGAGTTACTTCCCTTCACATGGGATTTCATAATAGATCAGCGCTGGGGGCCTGGGGGTACTTGGGTTAAGTTGATTAATAAAAGTAATTTTCATCAACGTTTTAGAATGTTCTGAATTGATGAACAACTAACTTCCACTTCAGAACTCTTCTCTGCTGAAAACTAACAAGAGTCATCAAATAAGACAAGCCAGTTTATGACTGGACCACAAGATGATGTGATTCGGCCACAGGTGAACAGCATGGAAAACTGTCAGTAATTCGGCTTTTCAGAATCAAAATCGACAGTTCGTCTGTGGCTTGTGGGTGATCATCCAATGAACTGAAACAAACAACAGGCGATCTAGGCAACACAACCAATTCAGATAATCAACATGGATCCATTATGGACGTAGGAATGTGTAGCGCACAGTACAAGAGTAGCCAACCTACATAGTTTTGTGAAAGGTTCCATGAATATTCATCACTTGCCTCTTGTTTGACCCCGGCTCCCGTTGATCATAGCAAGGAAACTTGAATGTGGTCAAATAATAAAATGTTTCAATACTGGCGGAACTGGCTCATGTTGTATAAACGCTGTAATGAAAATTGCAAAGAACATCACACATCTCACTGTTAAATTCCTGATAGTGGAGGTATTCACACTTACTCAATCAACACTTTACTAACTCTGGAACACAAATCTAAAGAACATTTAGCATAATCTGGAGCTTTTTTTTTTTTTTAATCAACTTTGTTGATAGCAGCTTATCCATTTGTCTTTTCTCTGTGATTTCATGTGTGAGGCTGTCAGAATGCACATATGTGTGTGTGTGTGTGTGTGTGTGTGTGTGTGTGTGTGTGTGTGTGTGTGTGTGTGTGTGTGTGTGTGTGTGTGTGTGTGTGTGTGTGTGTGTGTGTTCAGTACATTTACAAGCAGTTATAAGGTGTGACCCCTAAATATTTTGGTGACCCTCTGAAAATTTGGAAACGAGTTTTTTCGCATCTAGTGACCCCCTAATTTTTCGGCAATAATTCTCAATGAACCTGCAGACCTTTTGAGAGGCCCTCATGTAAAAATCAGTCAAGACACTTTAAAAAGCAAGCCTATTATACTCTGAGTCATACACAGCTAGGCTGGAGAACAGCTAACGCCAAAAACGTCTGAAAGAGGCCGGGGTCCAGGGCCCACCTAAGCCCTATCAGGGTCCATGGGTGTGGCCCTGGTGGAGGGCCCAGGGAAAGGTAGCATAGCCCCAAAGGCCGAAATGGAATCTATGCCATTTTTTAAAACCCTTTCATGCTCTCTCATCATAGGCCATTTACTATGCAGGAACAAAAACAAAATCAACTAAACAAACTTAACTGCACACAGACACTGATCAATAGTACATACACACACAGACATGCAGAGAAAGACAGACAGGGAGAGGTGGCATGGGAGGTGGGTGAAGGAATAAAACATATTTAAATTTGATAGATTCCTATTAAAAAAAAAAAAAAAAACTGATATGTTTCAACAGTTATGCATATAACCTGGTAATATAAGAAAAATATCTTTTCACTGTGGACACAATTACTGTGACTTCTCCTTTCTTGCTTTTATAAGCCAAGCCCACCACAAGCGTACTACACATGTGTATCATTAATCAGGACTGTCACAACTTCAAAATGAAATCCACAGATGTTTGTTTAAGAAAAAAAGGGAAGGGGGGGGGGGGGGGGGGGGGGAGGGGGGAGGGGGAGGGGCAGGAAATGATTAACACTGATCAAGAAATTCAGTCTGCTCACTACAATCCATTGCCCTTGATGCATCAACATACTTGACATGGAAAGAATCTTCTTACACATGAAGGCACATGAAGTGTCTATGATCTTGGCAGCCCAGCAGGGCCATGGGGGTACAGCAAGTGGTGAGGAATGGTGAACCACTTGCCCTAGCACCTAACAACGTCAATGTAAGTTTCATCAAGGTGTCACTGCAAGAGGTCTAGTCCATAATTTGACTCTATTCCACACTTGCTAAGTTTCAAGACCACACTGCGCAGGATTTGCAGCTGATGGATAAATGAATAAACCATTAAGATGAAAGGATTTAAAATGAAGGTCTCATGGACACTGCTTAGCAGCTGTCTGACCCACACATTAATACAAGGCACAGGTCAGACCTCAAGTACCTACCTAACATTGTCTGCAACACAACAATATCATTGTATGTGTGTGTCTTTGTGTGTGTGTCTTTGTGTGTGTGCACAGGACATCTGACAGTTGTGAGCAAGTGTGGGCTGCAGCAAAGTGTGTGCTGTACAAGTAAACCTGAGCATAAACGATGCTCTTTCAACGAGATGTCCCAAACGACCAAACCTGCCAGGCATGTCAGAAGGCAACTCACCGTGCACAGGATGGTCACCCACACACAGCCCTAGAACAGTGCACACGGCCTGTGGTGCAATCTCCTTCAACAGCAGGTCCATAATCTCCTTGCCATACTTCTGGACAAGTCGTTACATCTGTCCGCGTACTGCTGAGGCAACAGACTGCAAACGTTCTCCAGTCCTGCAAGGATCTCCTCCTGAAACACAGAAATGTGGGTGGTACCTGTTGTTCTGCTGTATAAAACAGAAATGCGGGTGGTACCGCTTGCTCTGCTGTATAGGTAAAGCCATGGCAACACACAAAGTTTATAGATAATAAGACCACCTCTGTGAATGCCCTCCCACCCCTGTGGACAGATTCAACAGACAGCACATCTACACAACATATTAGCCCTAGGAATGCCCTTCCACTGCTGCATCTGGTGTCATTCAGCACATTGCATATCTACACAGTGTATTAGTCCTGACTCTTGTGAATGTCCTCTCAGTCTGTGTGTAGTGTCATTCAGCACATTGCATATCTATACAGTGTATTAGTCCCGACTCTTGTGAATGTCCTCTCAGTCTGTGTGAAGTGTCATTCAGCACATTGCATATCTATACAGCATATTAGTCCCGACTCTTGTGAATGTCCTCTCAGTCTGTGTAGAGTGATTCAGCACATTGCATATCTATACAGCGTATTAGTCCCGACTCTTGTGAATGTCCTCTCAGTCTGTGTAGTGTGATTCAGCACATTGCATATCTATACAGCGTATTAGTCCCGACTCTTGTGAATGTCCTCTCAGTCTGTGTAGTGTGATTCAGCACACTGCATATCTATACAGCGTATTAGTCCCGACTCTTGTGAATGTCCTCTCAGTCTGTGTAGTGTGATTCAGCACACTGCATATCTATACAGCGTATTAGTCCTGACTCTTGTGAATGTCCTCTCAGTCTGTGTAGTGTGATTCAGCACACTGCATATCTATACAGCGTATTAGTCCTGACTCTTGTGAATGTCCTCTCAGTCTGTGTAGTGTGATTCAGCACATTGCATATCTATACAGCGTATTAGTCCTGACTCTTGTGAATGTCCTCTCAGTCTGTGTAGTGTGATTCAGCACATTGCATATCTATACAGCGTATTAGTCCCGACTCTTGTGAATGTCCTCTCAGTCTGTGTAGTGTGATTCAGCACATTGCATATATACACACAGTGCGTTAGTCCTGACTCCTATGAATGTCCTCTCAGTCTGTGTAGTGTGATTCAGCACTCAGTCTGTGTAGTGTGATTCAGCACATTGCATATCTATACAGCGTATTAGTCCTGACTCTTGTGAATGTCCTCTCAGTCTGTGTAGTGTGATTCAGCACATTTGCATATATACACAGTGCGTTAGTCCTGACTCCTATGAATGTCCTCTCAGTCTGTGTAGTGTGATTCAGCACTCAGTCTGTGTAGTGTGATTCAGCACATTGCGTATCTATACAATGTATTAGTCCTATGAATGTCCTCTCAGTCTGTGTAGTGTGATTCAGCACATTGCATATCTACACATTGTATTAGTCCTATGAATGTCCTCTCAGTCTGTGTAGTGTGATTCAGCACATTGCATATCCACACATTGTATTAGTCCTATGAATGTCCTCCTAATCTGCATGGTGTGATTTAGCACACTGCCTAACTACACACCAGATCAGTCCTATGATTGATGATATCATTCACCTAAAAATACAAATGAATCACTTGTGACCTTCCTTCATATCTGAAAAACAAAACAAAACAAAAAGAAAAAACGCATTTGCGTGCATCCAGACAAT